>PVJX010002451.1:85872-128694 GCA_004027295.1 Dolichotis patagonum | reverse complement strand
GAAGAATGGAGGAACACAAAAGGAGAGAAACATTTAATGAAGAATACAAAAAAAAAAAACTAGAATTCATGAAGCAAATTCAAAGAGATTATCAGGAAACTAAAGACTCTATAGAAAGCTGGCAAAACTGCTTGAAAGAAACCAAAGATAGACTATCAAAAATGGAACACAGGCTTGCAATGTGTGATCATGAAAGGGAAGATCTCTTAAAAATAACAAGGGAGCACGCAGTAACTATATAAAGACTAGAAGACGACAAGAGGATCTATAACTTAAGAATAAAGCATGTGAATGAAGAAGCAGGAGTCAAAACAGAGAAATTGCAAAGGCTATTCACAGAAATTATTAAGGAAAATTTCCCAAGCATAGAAAAAGGAAATGATATGCAGATGTATTAAGCATACAGAACTCCAGCCACCTACAACCAAAACAGAGCTACACCCAGACACATAATAATCAAGATCCCAGAAATTCAATATAAGAACAGAATATTAAAAGCCATCAGAGAAAAGAAACAGATCACCTATAAAGGAAAACCCATCAAAATCATGGTAGACTTCTCGACACAGACCATCAGGTCAAGAAGAGCTTGGAGTGAAGTAATTCAAGCCCTGAAGGAGAACAACCTCCTGCCCAAATTGATGTATCCTTCAAAACTCTCTCTAGAAATTAATGGAGAAAAAAGATGCTTCCATGACAAAGAGGAACTGAGAGAATTTGTGACCACCAATCCAACTCTACAAAGAATACTGAAGGACATTTGAGAGAGAGAGAACAAGAATATGAGCATTTCAGGAACAGTGGCAGAGAGGCCTCAGTGAACGGGGTAGAAGTGGAGTGGAACAGAAAAATAGACAACCAATGGCAGAAAAACAGAATAGCAGAAATAAGGCAGAGAAGATTGGCTGTAATCTCTAGTATACATGGCCTTGAAATATTAACAAAGGGAAACACAGGCAGAGTAGATCAGGAGATAGGGTCCATTGAGATGCTCTATATAGGGAGGCAGTGGGACTCAAAACAAGCAGTGCACCCTATGGGAGTGAAAGGTGAGGAATTGTCTAAAAAAGGGAGGCAGAGGATGTCGTTAATTGGGTAACAAGATTTAAAATTTTCATTATTCTCATCACTCTGCTTGGATGGATTGCATGCTGTTCCAGTTTGTCTACTTACTATATTTGAGGACATGGTCAGCTATCCCAAAAATAAGAGGATATATTATTGTAATCATCCCTAATTTCCTATCAACTTAATCTGAAGCCCTTTATAACTTATACTGTCTTATTATGACTGATCTTATTTGAATCTGGTTTGTTAGATTGCTAATTTGTATTGACTGATTTTATTTAAATCTGTTATGATTGATAGCATCATGTCTAAGAGTATAGGCAACTACACTGAAGATGACAAGATTCACTAAGATACCCACTCTGGTTTGATTATTACTTGCTTTTGAAGTCTTATAATGTCTCAAATGCTTTGTTTTTATTAATGTTGTTATATACTGCTGCGACATCATGGTAACCATTGTAGATCACCTTGTATTGCAGTTTTAAATGACTTTTTTGCTTCGTGCTTTTCTAGGAATTGTTTTGTTTTATCTTGCTTTGTTTTGTTTTTCCCTCTAATACAGAAATGATAGATATACATGTAGAGACTCATGCATGTGTAGAGCTTATAAACAATTTAGGAGAACCAACTATATAACACATGTTGATATGAACAACTACTTTGAAGAAAAAGAGACACTACAGTACCCAGAGCTGATTCCATAATGTCATGATGTGAAGTCCAGCAAAACTATCACTGTTTGTTCAAAGTGATTTTAGCTTGTTTTGTTTTGTTTAAGTCCAACACAGATTAAGGTTTGGCCAGCTGTTTTGAGGAGAATGAGAGACACTATGACAGCCATTCTTGGCTTCCCTATTTTCTGGTCTTGAAGACCTGAAACGCCCTCCTCGTCCTGCTCAGATCAATTCCATACGATTTTATTTCATGTGAATTCCCTGTATGTGACAATATGGACAACTCTTTGTAAGAAAACAAAAATTAATATGATAGAGACTGAATATCTCCAATTGTCTAGTTTTGAAATTTATGTCTCTTACATTGATTTCTTGTGATTCACTTTGTTCGGTTTTGTTGTGTTTAATTTTATCCTTTTGATATAATTGAAGGTATATTTGAGTGGGTAAGATGGATTACCATATTGCTGTTTTTGTCAGATTGTGGAGCAGAACTGTTAACAATCTCACTGTTTGAATGTCTACTTTGCATGTTTTAACTTTGTAATTTGAACAACTATTTCCAAGAAGTCAGTATGTAATTTGTCAAGTAATAATTTCTTAGGTTTTTTTGTTGTTGCTCTTTTCCTTTTTTTCTTGGAATTCTGTAATGTTGCTATCCTTTATTCTGTTTTTTTTCTCTTTAAATAAAATTTAAAAAAAAAGAAATACAAAAAGAAATTCCTAAGATTGAGAACTAGTAGTGTGACACAAATTTTTCATTTTATGATGAGGAAATAATTTCTTAAAAATAAGGCCTTGTTCATTATCATAGAAAAAGGAACATAACTACAATTGGAAGGTAAACATCTGGATTCTTAATATTTCTGCCACTAAGTAAAATTCTTTGTAAATTAAAAAATTAAGTATAAATTTTAATAAATTTCTCAAACTTGTTTTAGGAAAGAATAAAAAATTATAATTTGCAGTATAACTTTTCACTTTGTTATTGAAAAATTAATTGCTTGGTTGACTGTATTTCAATTTCTCACAAAATAATTTTTCCTATCTACTTTTACTCATGTCTCATTTTAACACCAGCCTTATAAACTTCGGACATGACTGTCTCCAAAAAGTATAATTATAGTACCATTATCTCCAAAAAATATCCAAATATTTTATGTTTAAATCTATATATTATCATTTAATAGGGAAATTTTGATTATTTCATTAAACTAGCATAATTTGTGTCTGTAACTGAGATGAGATTTTACTATAATCCAGAATGCCTCAAAGCATTCTCTTTAAGCAAATTTTCTTCTTATTAGAAAACTCTCATTAATCAATGTGAAAAAGATCTCATGCTTTCATTTTTAGAGCTTGTATATTTATACTTTTATTTTTTTCTTTAAAGGTAAATTTTATTGTGTATATTGAATATATATACACATATGTATATGTATATATATGTGTGTGTGTATATATATATATATATATATATATATATATATATATATAAACCAGTGGAAAAAATAATATATACATAATCTCACTTATCAGCATTTTCTCCTGTGATAATAACAGCTATTACCTGCTTCTTAAGAAAAATTTTTTAATACAACTAACTACAGTCCCCATCTTGTAGATTTGAGTTTCTTTTAATTCCTATGTATTTACCAGTTTTATCCTCTCATCTATATCTCCATATTATCTTCCTCCAATACTAATTCTGACATTACTGCATTATATGTAAGATTTTTGTTATATTTCACACCTAAGCGAGCTTATGAAATGTTTTTCTTTCTGTGTGACTTATTAAAGTACCATAATATCTTCCTGGGGCCAGGGTTTTAGCTCAGCTGCATAAGCGCCTGCATGGCATGTCTGAAGTCATTAATTCAATCCCCGGGTATGTGTGTGTGTGTGTGTGTGTGTGTATATATATATATATATATATATATATATATATATATATATATATGAAATCTCCTCCTAGTCCATCCGTGTTGTGACCAAAAACATGACCTCCTTTTTTTGTTTTGTTGGTTTTTTTTTTTTTTCATTTAGCTTTGTTTTGTTTCACTTTTGCAGTACTAAGAATTGAACCTAGGGTTTTCATAACAAGCTCCTTCAGGGGAAGTTACATCCTGAGCCTGCTTTGTTTTGTTTTGTTTATTTTACTTTAATTTTCAAATACAGTCTGGCTAATTAACGCAGGCTGGGCTGACATTACCAGTCATCCTGTGTTAGTCTCCAGGAGCGCTGGTATGACAGTTGTGTACCACCACACTTGGCTCCACACACATTTTGTTTGTTGAGTTTTTTGTTTGTTTTTAAATTCATTGATGTATTGATGGTGTTTCCAGATTTAGCCTATCATGAATAATGCTACAATAAGCATGGGAGGGCAAATGTCCTCATGAGGGAATAGTTTATTTTCCTTTGGGTATATTACCATAAAAGAGATTGCTAGGTCATAATGATAGTTCTACATTCAGTTTTTAAGAATCACTCATAATATTTTCTATAATGTCTGCTGAAACCTTCCTAACAGCTGTAGTGGACAAAGGTCTTCCTGTCTTTTTGATTAATAGCTGTCCTAACAGGTATGAGGTGGCATCCTATAGTGGTTTTGATTTGCATATCATTGATGATTAGAAATGTTGAGCCCCTTTTGATTTTCCTATTGGCCATTTTTACTATTTGTAAAAAATGTCTATTTAAGTCTTTGCCCAGCTTTTAATCAACTTATGTGTTTTTGTACAGTTGAATTGTGTGACTTCTTTGTAAGGCTCTAATATTGTCTCCTTATAACATACAATTTGCAAATATTGCCCTAACTTGTAGACTGCCTTTCTTTTTGATTGCTTCTTTATGAAGAATCTTTGTATTTGCTTTTTGTTTATGTTGTATGCAGCCTGAGCTTTTAAAACACTTGAGAAATTATTGTCAAAGCTAACGACAAGGAGGTTTTCACCTGTGATTTCTACTAGGAGTTCTACAGTTTCAGATCTTACATTTAGATCTTTCACATACTTTCAGATGAATTTTATGTGTGGTGTGGAATAAGGAAACTGTTTCATTCTTCTGCATGTAGAAAACCAGATACCCTATCACCGTTTCTTAAAGAGAAAATTCTTCTACCATTGTGTCATGTTGGTGTCCTTGTTCAAAATTAGTTTTATTTTGTTTTGGGTTCTGTGTTTTACTCTATTGGCCTATGTGTCTTTTTACAATATTACTCTGTTTTGAGTCTTATACTTCTATATTATAATTTTACTTTGGAAGTATGATATTTCTATTCTTATTCTGAATTACTTGGTGATTCTATACTTTTCTATACTTTCTATCCAAACTATGTCCCTTTTATTAAAGATACTCTTCATAAAAAATCATGGCATTTTCAATGGAACACAGGGTGACAATTACAGTGGTACCTCAAGCACTTTGATTCCCAAATAAAAGCATTTGAAAAATTTCCCTTTTGTTACACACTCTACATCTTGTGGTAAACATAACTACAGCCATTTTTCCTGTGCAAGCACTAAAGTGGCCACATTTTCCAGAACTGTGGGATAAATTAAGTTCATGCAATGTGGTACCACGGTATTAGCAACATACTGCAGCTATCAAATTCATTTAATGAACTCCTAACATCTAAAAGCCACTGCAAAATCCCATAATGTCTGCATTGTATGTTCTGAATGAGAATTTATGTTTTACATTATTTATCAACTTTTTACAATATAACTGTATTGAGAAATGAAATAATAAATTTAGAGTTTTCAATCTGAGGATCTAAAATCAATAAAATGAAGAGTTGGGTAATCACTTTTAGACTGTGGCTTACAGGGTTAATTCTATGCTGAATCTGTACATTAAGTAGTAGATAAAAAATAATTTATTTTCTCCAGACCCTAAGGTATATGCATCAAGGTGGAAATGTGTGTCTGAGACTCAAGAGGAAATCCCTTAAAACTATACAGGAAAAGTATTTTCCTCCATAACAATGCAGCTTGACACTTTTATTACTGACATACCCCTTTCCTCAAAAACAAACAATGAAGTGTTCTGCTTGTTAACAACATAACATTAAAGAAAGCAAAGCAAAATCCTGAAGTTTTATAAAACTTGATGAAAAACTATTGCTTTCAATTGCACACATCATTAGAAGCACAGTTACTGAAAATTCTCTCACTTCCTTTGGCATCTCCGGCAACTTCAGTTTTCTGCGCATGGTCTGTTTTGGTTTCCTCATTTTGTGTAGGCTTATTCTCAACACTGCATTGTCTTTTTTATTTTCTTTTTTGGAAACTTCTCTCTTGTCTTTGCAGGGAGCTGTTTAGGCTTAGGCTCTAAATTGAGAGGAACAGGTTTCGCAGGCTTTCTTGGGGAATTTCACAGTGTTAATTTTATTCTTGGGCCCTTCATCCTTTATCTTGGGCCTGATGGCAACAGTGGTAGAGGTAGATACTAAGTACAGAAATCCTGATGTGTGCATGGTTTAGTAGATCTGAGATGCTTTTCCCCTTTTCACGCTGCTTCTGCTCGCTCTCTCTGTGTTTCTTTCTTTTCCTTCCTTCTTTATTTATATTTTTAAAATGTGTAGAATTAGTGTTTGCAGGGCATGTTTACAACACTTGTGCAAAGTTGGTGCCAGTGCATAAAGCACCTTAACACATTTTCTTCTTTTGTTACCCTTTTCCCCATCTCTGGATTCTGTTCCTATTTGAGAATGATTTATCTCCTGATCTCCTATTATCTATCTTTTATTTTGTCTTTTAAATTTATAATTTATAATTTAGGTTTCTCATATAAAATAAACCATGACAAATTTAATTTCAGTGTCTCATTTACTTCGCTTAAATTTATGGTCTCATTTCTAGAGAGACGACACTGAATCTACATTCTGCTTTATAGCAGGACAGAAAATTAAAAAAAAGAAGTTCTTCTGATACATGAGCAAGGAATATTTTCCTTTTTTATATGCTGTATGATTTCTTTTATCAGTGTTTTACAATTTTCAGTGTACAAGACTTTCAGTACATTAAACTTATTCCTAGGTCTATTTTGATTTTATCAATAATAGGATTATTTTCTTAGTTTCTTTGGTCAAGCTCATTGTTTATCTGTAGAAATACCACAGATTATTTATGTGGATTCTTTGTCCTATATCTTTACTGAGTTCATACATTAAATCTAACGATTTTGAGGGGTTTTGTATATATTGGATTATCTTATCTGTTTGAAAGAATAATTTTACTTCTTTTTCATTGTGGATTTCTTTTATTACTTGTTTAACTGCTCTTGCTAAGTACTGTCCACACTGTGTTAGATAGCAGTGGAGAAGAGTGAGCAAGTTTGCCATAAATCTGGTCTTGGAGGAAAACATGTCAGGTTTCCCCATTAATTAAAATGTTAACAGTAAAATTTTAAAATAGTCTTTTTTAGGATGAGAGAACTACCTTTGATAACTAAACGATTAAGAAAATTTTTATCAACAGGCACGATGGTACCCAACTATAAAGCCAGAGCTTGGGAAGCTGAGGCAGGCAGAACGATGTGAGTTCACAGCCACCTGAGTCACACTGAGTTTTATGTAATATACGCTACAGACAAAAACCTTTTGCCTTCCTCCTCTCATGTTCCTGTTTGAACATTTTCTTCCCATTTCCCACTAGATAGTATATATGATAGTCCTATAAGCCAGACCCTGCTTTAATGGGCCACTATTTTTATTCTAATTACATTTATTGGAATAATTTATATATGCATAATGATCACATTCAGCATAGAAAGTTTGTGCCTGTACATAATATACCCTAGTTCCTCTTTTTTTATTCCCCTCCCCTTTCCAACTCCTTCCTCTCCTCATTTACCACATGTTGTTTCTATTTTATCCATTTTTTCTCATTTTTTCTTTTTCCTGTCATCTTCACATCCAAGTCCCCTTTTGCCTTGAAATAGTACATTCGATTTCACAATCTCTATTATACATTTTGATTGTTATTTACACTTTCAGTTTCTCTTACTACAGAGATAATGCAGCATTTACTCATTCATGTGTGCCCAATTAATTTCACATAAAAGTATTGTTTCAAGGTCCATCTATTTAGCTCTAAGTGTCTCAAATTTATCCTTCTTTATGGCAGAGTAGCACTCCATTATATAAAAAACACATCTTTTTACTCCATTCATCAACTCATGTACATTTGTGTTGTTTCCAAGATTTAGCTATTATTGTGTCACTATAAACATGGGTGCAATGTATCACTGTTATGATGCTTTTAATTCTTTTGGGAAGATACAAAGAAAGGGATAAGCTGGGTCAAATGAAACCTCTAGTCTTAGTTTTTTGAGGAATCTCCACACTGATTTTCAAAGTGGTTGCATCAGTCCACACTTCCACCAACAGTGCAGAAGGGTTCCTTTTCCCCCACAGCCCTGCTAGCGTGTGTTATTGATTTCTTGATAATAGGCATTCTTTCTGGAGTGAGATGGAATCTTAGTGCTGTTTTAATTTTAATTTCTTGAATGGTCAGTGATGTTAAATATTTTTTTCATGTATTTACTTGTCATTTGTAATTTTTCCTCTGAGAACTGCATATTTATCTAAGATACCCATTTTTGGTTTGAATCTTTAAACTTGTGGGTCTGATTTTTCAGTTCTTGTATGTTCTAGATATTAGATTTTTTAATCTGAAAAACAACTGGCTGAGATTTTTTCCACACTCTGTGAGTTGTCTTTTCATTCTATTGATGATTTAATTTGATTTTCAAAAGATTTATAAGATGAGATCTAAGCTGTGGATTCTTCGTAGTATTTCTTGTGTGACCTGCATTTTATTTGTGAAGTCTTGGCCTACACTTATATTTTCAAGAGATTTACCTATTCTCTCTTCCAGTAGATTTAATGTTTATATTTTAATATTTAGATTTTTGAAGCATTTTTATTTTAATTTAATGCATAGTGATTACGTAGCTTTAGTTTTATATTTTGGGATGTGGAAAGCCAGTTTTTTTAGTACCATCTACCAAAAAAGTTTTCTTTCTTCAAGTAAATGTGTTGGTTCCTTCATGAAAGGTAAAATGGCTAGACGTGTTTGAAATTGTTTCTACCTCTGCTAATCTGTCCCATTGATCTTCAGGTTTGTTTATCTGCCAATACCACACTGTTTTTAATCACAATAACTCTATAATTCAAGTCAGGGATTTTAATGCATCCTGTTTTGTCTTTGTTGCCCAGAATTGTTTTTGCTATTTTAGGTCTCTTCTTATTCCAAATAAATTTTAGGAATGTTTTCTCTAGTTCTGTGAAAACTAGATATTCTGTAATATTTTCATTGGGATTGCCTGAAATCTGTATCCATAAGCAAGGGATATCTTTACATTTTCTGACATCTTCAATTTCATTTTGGTAAAAATACCTAAAAACTTTCTTTCTAAAATCAAGAATAAGATGAGGAGGTCCACTATCACCACTCCTATTCAATATGTTATGCAAACATTAGCTCAAGAAATTACACCAAAAAAGAGTAAAGGTGGAAAAATAAGAATTCAAAGTATCTTTACTTTCAGATAACATAATACTCTACATAGTAGAGCCCAAAAACTCCACCAAAAGACTTCTAGCTTTAATAATATAAAAATCCAACAAAAGACTTCTAGCTCTAATAATCTAAAAATCAATAGCATTCCTGTACACAAATAAAAACTCACTAAGGAAGAAATTAGTGAAACCACAACTTCAACAGCATTGAAAAAAGTGAATGACTTAGGAACCCATCTAACAAAGGAAGTAAAACATCTCTACATTGAAAATTTTCTATGATATATTTTGAATAAATATCTTTTGTTTTGGTAGTACTGAGGATTGAACTCAGGACCCTGTGCATGCTAGCCAAGCACTCTACCACTCAGCTACATCACCAACCTCTCTTTATGGTTGTTATTTATACTTCTGGTTTCTCACAAGAGAGAAACAATGCGGTACTTAAACATGACAGTGTGATTTATTTCACTTAAGAATATGGCCTCAAGGGCATCCAGCTAGGTAGAAATGTCTCAAGCCTATTTTTCTTTTGACACAGTGGCAATTCATTGTACTAAAAATCGTATGTCTTCTTTTTCCATGTTGATGGATATTTGAGCTGTTTCCAAGATTCAGCCATTACAAACCATGCCGCTATAAACAGTGGCATGAATATATCACTGTGGTTTGAGGCTTTTAATTCTTTTGGGGAGATACCAAGAAGGGGAATAGATGGATCAAATACAACCTCTAGTCGTAGATTTTTGAACAATGACCACACTGATTTCTGCAATGGTAGTACCAGTGTACACTCACACCAAGAGTGAAGAAGGGTTCTTTTTCTACTCAGCTTTGCCAACATTTGCTATTTAGATAGAATCACCAATATTGAGCTGTCTTGTTGACCCTCGACATTTTAGTGTAGATGTGGTGTTCATATAGACACCCACTGATGCAGGTATTGTGTTCTTTAAGTACAACTGTAGGTGGTTTTATTTATTTAAGTTTATAATACTTTGACTAACACACTTTTTAGGTTTTTTATTTAATACACATTTGGATTGATCTGAGTTGTTGGTAAAACATTATAATGTGTAATATGTGCTTGCTTCAGCAGCACATATATTAAATGTGTAATATATCTATCCCCAGTGTATATGTATATGTATGTGTATATATATGTGTGTGTGTGTGTGTGTGTGTGTACAATGCATCATTTCAATACAAGCGTGCAACATATAGTCAGCAAATCAGATAATTAATACATTAATAATCTCAAAGATATATCACTTGTTTGTGTACTAATGTATACTTTTTCTCATGCTAATGTAGCTACTCTTGCTTTATTTTTAAAAAATATTACATTATCTCTCTTTTATCTTTATATAATATACTGCAGGGGTTTTATTGTACATGGCACAGTTTCCTGTAGCTGCTGTAATGAATTATCACAAACTCAGTAGAATAATTAATGTAAATTTTTATTTTACACTTCAGGGGATCAGAAGCCTAAAACGAGTCACTAGTGTTGCATTCTTTCTGTGAGCTCTAAGAAAAAATGTTTCTTATTCTTTTCCAGCTCTTAGAAGCTGCGTACATTGTTTGTCTTGTGTGCTTTTCTTCTAGTTTCAAAGTAATTATATAATCAATGAGTCTGTCTCCCTTCTTCTCTCCCTTTTGCCTTATTTTTCCCATCATCAGATTCTAGCTCTACTTGCATTGCTTATATAAGGAAAACAGACGTATTTTGTAGTTAATGTCTGATAAAAATGTGATGTGTTACTTCATTTCATTCTCAAATTACCAAGTAAGAAGCTCTATTTTATATATATATATAATATATATATATAATCATTGGCTTAGATATATTTTTTACTCTTCTTTTTTAAATTTGAATTAAGATTCATTTGGGGAAAAATCAATTGACTATCTCATATAATATGATAAAAATATGATTAGAACATTTCTGAAACTATTGACCATGATCTTTAAAATGTTAGTCTTTGAAAATATGATCATACACACATATAATAAACTATCAGAAATATGCACATATATTTACATGCTGCAACACCCAGCATCCTCATACTTAAATAAGCAGTAAAAATGTCTAACTGAATGATGGGCTGGAGACTATTATACTCATTTATGCCCAAATCTGCATTTAATCATGTCATTTAGGTAGCTTGAAGTCAACTATGGTGGGAGTAAACTACAAAAATCATAAATTCAATGAATTACTTTCATACCCCTTGAATGTGAGCTGTTAAATGTTTTAAAGCATACAACTGTGGAAAATTAAGCAAGTTACATAGTATCTATAGAAACAGAGCAAAGCTTTTCAAATATTTAATACAGAAAAATTTCTAATTAAGTACTAAAATAAACAGGTAAAATTATACTTACTTTTATCAAAATAATTAGCACTTTACAGATAGGCAAAATGTATTAAAATGCTTATGGTACACAATAAAATCTGTATTTATGATATTAAAATGTTAATGTACATTGCAAATAGAATAAAATATCTTTTCTTATTCTGATTATACAAATTTGATAATGATTAATTGATAGAATTGTTGATAAAGTGAATTTTAAAATTGTGAAATATCCAATGATCAAAATCTATCAACTTTTAGTTGTAATAAAGTATGTCAACTTAAACTGATGATCCAATGCACATAATCTATGTATGTTATGGCAGAGATTTATAAAGCCAAACATCTAATAAAACAAACATAAATTTTAAAAAGATTACTAAAATTTTGATCATTGATCCAAAGACCACTAGCATAACCTTAAACACAAAACTGAGACTTTCTTTTTACCTAGAATTGAAAAGTCCAAAATGTGTTTTAAGAAATGAACAAAAAGAAGAAAATACAAAAGAACACTATATTTTTCTAGGTTAAATATGAAAATGTTATAAAAAAAGAACATTCAGTTTTTTTAATATCCAAGATTTTTTTTACCTTCAAGAAGTCATAAAAAATCACAAAATATTTTTTTCTGATATATCTTTATCAAAATACTACACATTCAATTTGAAACTTGCATACCTTCTTTTATGTCTACTTATTGCAATATTTTCTATTTTTTTCTTTAGTATAATGAGGTAGTATCTTGCTTTTCCTTTTCTCATAACCTTCAATAATTTCTGTTTTTAATCCTAACTTCCAGCTTGCAATATATTTTACACAAAATATAGATTTGTGTTTGGGGCAGTATATTGATTACCTGTGCCTGATTTACATTTTAAAATTGTCATTCTGTTATGTCCTTATTTGTCAGGCATAAAGTCTATTTTATAATCACCACAACTGGCTCTCTGTTTATATGCAGTTGGCTTTACTTTCTTTTGTTCCACATTTTACCTCTATTCCTACTAATGTTCTTTAGTGTCAAGGTTTCAGATTGCATTTTTGACTGCAATGAATTTATCGACTACAAATGAATGTGGATACACATAATATAACATGATCATACTGTAAGAAAAATATCTTTTATGATTTATATTTGATTATTGCTTCATTTAATATGAAAAATTAAAGTAGTTGCATGTTTTATATGTTTTTACCATTCTAAAGCAAAATTTGCTATTTTTTTCTAAGTAATACATTTTTGTAAATGCCATCTTGATGTCAACAAACTATGAATACTATTCACTTTTAGATTCATAGTAAGCAAAGAGCATTATTGAAGCCTTCCTTTACATGTAAAAGATGGAAGGACATATCATAATAGCCAGAGTAAGAGGAATAAGATAATTTACAATAATTAAGACAAAGCAGGAAATAGTCTGTTGAGGATGGATGGTAACATTAAGCTGTAAACAGATTTTGTCTTTTGGTGTTTGCTCAAATAAAATACTATGTCCTTTGTGAAAATAAACAAAGGGGGAAAAACTGAAAAATAAGTGATACAGCAATCTGAGAAAAAGGACTGATAAAGGATCCTGTGAAATTATATTAACTTTGAATTTTCATCTCTGCATATTTTCAGTATTTTAAGTTTCATTTAATTCTCTGTTCAAAACCAACATAGGTACTGTACAGACATTTCATTATAAATTAATACCTTATTCAGTCTTTAGTGTTTGTATCCATGACTCATATATATTTTTCTGATGTATTCAAATATGGGTATACAATTATTAAGTTGGTATTTTCTATCTATCTATCTATCTATCTATCTATCTATCTATCTATGTATGTATCTGTCTATATCTTGTATGTCACAGTATATATCCTAGAACTAGTTGAATATACCCTGGGGCTTTTTCCTCAAGAAACCTACAATATGGGTGTGTAGATGGCATAGTTACTTCAATGGCTACATGTAAAAATACTAAATTTCACTATGAAAATCTATACCAAGCTGGGAAAGGTGGCACATGCCCATAAACTCAGCAATCAGGAGGCACAGACAGGAGGATCCCTATGAGTTCTAGGGCAGCCTGGATTACATAAGCTAGTTTAAGGACAGCCTGCAATACATAGTGAGATACTGTCACCAAAAAAAAGAAAAAAATCTATAATCTAAAATATCTCACAGTGTCCTACATAATGAAGGCAGAACAAGGACCCAATAAGTATTACATAATAGAAAACACACAATGTTATAAACATTTCAAGAAATGAGATAGCATCATTGGCTAGGTTATGACAGGAAGGTTACCATGGGGAAGGAGGGTATGTTTTCAGCTTGGAAAGATAAAAATGCAGGTAGGTCAGGAATACAGAGTTAGAAGAGTGTATATTGAATTTGTGAACATCTTTGTCGCAGAAGAGGCTAAGGTTAACATGGATTGTTTACAAGAAGCACAGAGAGTATTCAAATTAAAAAAGAAAAGAAAAGCAATTGTCTAAAGTTGAGAACAACTTGGATGCCTACTGGAAAATAAATAATTATTCCGATTATTTAATTTACTGGCCCTCAGTTTTATCTTATGTGTAAGAAGAGATTGAAAACATAATGCATAACATATTCTATTGTCCCTGTTGTAAAGCTGTAATTAAGTTCTGGAGGAGTTTCAGACACAGAATAAGAGAGCCACTGCCAGCTGCATCTAACAGCTCCCAGGGTCATGGCGAGGAAGAACCGAGTTCAAGCTGGCAAGAGACAGATGGAGTAGTGCAAGCTGAGCAAAACACATCCTAGGCTCACAGCCAAAACCAGCCTGAGCACCAGCAGACCCAAAGATGCAGGTTTGTTGGTATTATCCACTGTCCAGGTGAAAACCCACAGCCATCTTGCTGGGACGGAGCAACACCACACTGAGCTCTTTCAGCTCATTTTGTACTAGTGACAGCACACTCACAGCTTGAAATGGACGTTTTTTTTGTTATTATTTTCTTGTTTTTCCTTTCTCATTTTTTAAATTTCTTTTGTTTTGCATTCCTTTTTATTTGTGTTTGTCATTATTTTTATGAGTTTGAACATTTTTTCTAGTTTTTTGTTGTTTTTCTATTCTGCTCTTGTTTGTATTTCATCCTTCCTTCTTTCCTTCTGTCTTCCTCACCAGTCTCCTGAGTTTGTATAATTTTCCTTGCTCCTCAGCCTTGCTTCTAATCATTTCCTCTTCTTCTATTTCTCTCTGTTTCTCCTAAGCCATTTTAAATTTCCTCCCTGAGGTTAAATCACCATATTGAGGGCATGTTTACTGTATACAATTTTCTGGTATGTTTTAGATTATGTTATATAGCCACATATCTAGTTCATTTGGTTAATGGTAGAAAATCAATAGTTATCATAGTCTGTCATTTTCTAGACTGTATTTGATGCTACTATTTTGCTATTTGTACTACTTTAGCTAACGTGACACAATTGTTCCAATCAGATCTTCTGCCCAGACTGATATTGCCTGAGGGTCATAAGTAATTGTATAGGCCAGTGCCAAGACCTGGGATCTAGGTCATATAAGCAACAACTTCTCATTCCTAATACATTAAAGGCATAGGGTCTTGTAAAAACTCAAAGCTCAAAAGCCAGCTACACCTGGAAGACATCTCTGAGAACTGGTCGTTTCCTGAAGGTTCTTAATACTAGCAAAAAATGTACTTGAATGCAGGGTTCTTAATACTAACAATAGTTACTCGCCATAGCAATTTAAAAACGTCAATGCAGAAACTAATTAAAAAAATGAGAAAATATAAAATAAGATTAAACATCAGACTTCCAGCTCACCTAAGGAAAAATGAATCAGTGTTAGGTCAGAATATTGGATATAGAAGATAGGATTGCACTTAGAAAACATGAAAAGAAATATTTCTTAAAATAATAAGGCACCAAAACAATTAATCTAACAGGTACTACAGGATACAAAAAAATTAAGAGATGATTAATCAAAATCAATGAAAAAGCAAAAGGGTAGTGCAAAGAACCTAAAAAACCTGTTCCCAAAAGTAATGGTAGAAAACTTTCTAAGCAGGAAAAAAGAATTTGACATATAGATTAGTGAGGGATATTGAAGTTCAATTAACATAATAAAAAAATCTACATCAAGGTATGCAGTAGTCAACATTCCAGAAATTCAACAAAAGGACAGACTATTAACCATTGTTAGAGAAAATAAACAAGTTACCTATAAATGAAAGACCATCAGAATCACAGCTGACTTTTCAACACAAACCCTCCAGTCAAGGAAGGTTTGAAGTAAAGTATTTCAAGTAGTGGAGAAAACAACAACAACAAAAAACAAAACAAACAAACAAAATGTCCAACACAGACAGATGCACCCTGCAAAACTATCTTCTAGACTAATGGAGAAATAAGATACTTCCATGGAAAAGAACACCTGAGAGCATTTATGCCCACAAAACCAGAATTCCCAAATGTTCTGAAATATTGTCTAGAACAAACTAACAAGGACTGTAACTACATGAACCCTGGCAAAATGAATCCACCAAGCAAAGCAAGTAGATAAACAAAAGGGGGAAAAGAGTCAACAGACAAGAAATTATATGAAAAATGTAAGTAAATATATATCATTTATAACCTTCAATTTTAATAGACTCAATTCAGCCATCAAAAGAAAATTAATTTGGCTCATATTTTTCACTGAGTAGGATATTAAAATCAAAATGGATCAAAGATCTAAATATTAAAATAGAAACACTAACTCTGTTGGACAATCAGAACAGATCTATGAGCAAGATCTAACAGTATGCTGAATAAAAAGAAACACTTTAAACCAGGTCTGGTGGTACACACCTGTAATTCCAGCACTTGGGAGACTGAGGCAGGAGGATCATCGCAAATTTTGAGACCACCCTGAGCTACGAAGTGAGCTCAAGTTCAGCCTGAACTGCATAGTAAAACCCTTCTCAAAAAGAAAGAAGAAAAGGAAAGAAAAGATTTAATTTAAAGAAATTGCTTAGATTGAAAGTCAAAGAATGAAAATCAATACTCCATGTGACAGGAAGATCAAAAAAGCTGAGTTATTTATTCTCTTTGCATAAAAACTAGATTTCAAGCCAAGACTGATTACAGAGAGACAAAGAAATTCACCTTATATGGTCCAAATATGAAACCTTTCACTTAAAATCAGGAACAATACAAGGATGTCCAATATCATTACTCCAATTTAATACATTCCGGAAATATTAGCCAGAGGAAATAGACAAGAAAAAGTAATGAAAGGAATAAGAATAGAAAGGAAACAATTAAATTATTTTTAGTAGTGGATGACATGATTCTCTACATAGAATACTCCAAAACTCCACCAATAAACTTCTAGATTTGATAAACAAATTGAGTGATATAGCTGAAAATAAAGGCAACACTCAAAAATCAATAACATCCTTTACACAAATAAATACACTGGGAGAAAAACTATTTTTTAAAAAAACCTTTTTACTGTAGCATTGAGAAAAAAACGTACTATCTAGGAATCATTCTAATGAAGGAATTAAAAGGGTCTATGTTGAAAATTACAGTGCTGTGTAAAAAGAGACCAAAGAGGGTATGAGAAAATGGGAAATGAAATGATAATTCTTGTTCTTGGATAGAAAGAACCAATATAGTAAAAATGGCCATAGTTTCAAAATTGTCATATAGATTTAATGTGATCTCTATCAAAATTGTAATAGCATGTATCACAGAATTAGACAATATAACCCTAAAATTCATTTGGAACCAGAAGAGATCTATAATACAAATGGCAATTCTGAGCAACAAACAAGGCAGGAGGCATCATGATTGCAGAGCTGAAAGTACATTACAAAGGTACTACGATAAAAACTGCATGGTTCTGGCAAAAACTACAATCAATGGAACCAACTAGAATGTGTAGAAACCATTCCAAATACACTCTGCCACCTGATCCTTGAGAAAGGAGTCTAAGATGTTCACTGAAAGAAACTCTCATTAATAAATTTAACTGGAAAAATTGACTGTCCACATGCTGAAAATTAATTTGGCACATATTTTGCGCTGGGTAGGATACTAAAATCAAAATGGATCAAAGATCTAAATATTAACATAGAAACACTAACTCTGCTGGAAAACAGAGTAAGTGGAACTCTTGCAGTCATTGGTATAGGCAAAGACTTTACGAACAAAACCATGATCATACAGGAAATGTCACAAAGAATCACCAACTGGGATCCTACCTTATTAAAAATATTTTTGCAGCAAATAATCCACCAACAGAGTGAAGAGACAATCCACAGAATGGGAAAAATTTTTCCAATTGTGCCTCACACAAAAGACTATTATTTAGAATAAATAAAAAACTGAAAAAAAATTGGATCCTCCTCAAATTTAAATACCCAATCCAAAAACAAGCATTTAAAATGAATGGGTACTTCTCAGGTGAAGAAGTGCAAATGTCAATTAAATATATGAAAAAATGTTGAACATCTTTGATCATTAAAGAGATTCAAATTATAACAGTGTTGAGATTCCATCTCCCTATAAAAAGAATGGGTATTATCAAGGAACCTGCCAATACCCAATGCTGTCAAGACTGTGGGGAAAAAGAAACACTTCAATGTGGAGATTCTTCAAAAAACTAAAATTAGAGGTTGCACCGACCCAGTCATTCTCATGATTGATGTCTTCCAAAAGAATAAAATTATCATAGCACAGTGGTCTATGCACACTCATGTTTATAGTAGCACAGCTGTAATAGCTAAATCTTGAAAGGAGCCCAAATGCCCATCAGCTAATGAACAGATAAAGGTCTCCTTTTAAAAAGTCTACTGCTTTTAAAAATACAGTAGAATACTACTCAGTCATAAAGAATGATATCCTTGAGACATTCCTAGCTAAATGGATGTACTGTAAGAGCATACTCTTAATTGAAATCAATTGGACACACATGGTTAAATACTGCATTGTTTCTTTGGTGTAAGAAAGAGAAAGTGGAGCAACCTGCACGGGACCCCTTCTGTATCTCTTCAGACAGAAGCCTTTTTCCTCTCAATAAACATATTCTACACTTCATCTCCATTGTTCCTAAAATTCATTCTCCAATTTTAGAGAACACGCTCATACTGGACATAGTAGGTCGGGAGTTTCATTCCCCTATATCACTCTGTGCCAGTTTCTTTGAGGGATTAGCCCTGTCTGACTACCTATAATACTTCTAACTAGCTCGGCTGCCTATAACACTACTAAAAAAAAAAAAAGAAAAGAAAGAAAGACAGAAAGGCAGGCAAGGCGGAGCAGAGAGTGGCATTCCGCCAAGCAAGAAGTCAGAAATTAACCAATGTCTTTGAACTAAAGACTTCTAAGCTCCTTCCTCTCCCATGCCTTCACCGACTGCTGCCTTTGCCTTAAGGGAAAAAATGCTAATTTTTGCCCAAAAGTGACTAACTGTTCCAAAGCAGGAAAGAGGTATAGGACAAGATGAAACACTTGGACAAGTTAGAAAGGTTTGAGGAAGTCATAAAAGGGCTATGAAAAGAAGTAGATTTGTGGGAAAATTTTTTATCAATACTGAGAACACAACAGGCCTGCATACTAGGTATGTACTTTGTGGTGGAAGACTTTATGCATGATTAAATTGGTAAAATTTTAAGTTTTTATAGATTTTGAGTATTGATATCAAAGGTACATTGGTGTGAAACTGAAGTTTATTCCTTGTATTTGGCAGAATTTTCTCAGAGCTTTGATCTGAATTAGGAAATCATCAGGTTTGCTTTACTTCAGTTTTGCCTCATAATGATCCTATCTGTTTTAAACTTTAGATATACTGGACAAACTTCCTCAAACCAAAGTCCAAAAGTAACTATTTTCAGTCTAGAACTAATTTTGAGACTTCTGGAGGGTGACTAAAACCCCAAGTGACACATACATTAGACATATACATACTTTTAAAATTTGCATTAATCGACTGACTGATTTTTGAGATAAGTTCTCACTATGTTGTCCAGGCTGGCTTCATGCTCACTCACCTCCGCTGGCCTCAAACTCACAGTAATCTTCTTCTCTCTGCCTTTCAAGTGCTGGAATTACAGAAAAAAAAAAAGAAAGAGAAAGTGTAAATAAGGATGAAAATGTATAATAGATATTGGGAAATGGGAAGAAAATAGTTAAATGAGAAGGACAACAAGGTGGGGAGGTCAGGGAAAGGAAAGAAGGACAAGAAATAAAAGAATATCATGGGAAAAATTGGAAACAATTTTGTAAAGAAGAAATGAGGATTGAAAAGAAAAGAAGGAATGGGAAAAAAAGAAGCAAGATGTATGTAGACGTCAAATTCCCTATGATGACTGCTATTACTGTGTATACCTAAACTTTGCCAATAATAAAGATGCAAAATAAATTATTCTGTCAGTGTTAAAAATTAAAAAGACATATTTCAGTGTTGCAAGCGTGAGTTGGTGCTATGCAATGTGCTTATGAATTTTGAGTCTTGTCTGTCAAGCTTTAAAGAATGGGGAGATCTCTTTTTGAGGACGATATAATAAGCTTAAAAATCATTCAAAATTCTTTTTTATCATAAGATAAAAACACATCCTACAACACAGACATAGTTTTTTATTTTATCTTTTATGGGTTTTTTTGGAAATAATTTTACATTGGAGTGAAAAATATTCTAATAGTGAATCTAGTTAACAAATTATATAAAAAGACAATAACTTACTCTTAATTGCATTTTAAATGCCTACAATTTAATGAGTAATTATTTCACTTTCTATAATGGAATTCATGAACTTAATTATGGATTTTGAAGGAAAAATATATATGACATTACAGTGAATTAAAAAGTGAGACAGGAATACTAGGCTAAAAACCAGAATTGTACACATTTTTTATAATTCCTATTTCATACCATTCTCAAACATTCTGCTTTAAAATTTATTGCTTCTTTTATTATTTCTTGACATATTTTATTGAATTATATTGCTATAAAAGCTATAATCCAGCTGATCTAGAATATAGGTGAGAAAATCAGTACTCATTAAAATGAATGAACTTACAGCAGGAGAAGAAATTATTCAGTGGCAAAATAATACCTTTCATGTGCTTTCATTTCTAGAAATATTTTTGAAATTCTATGATTTTACAACTATAATAAGATTTCCATGTTGGAGATATGGAAAACTATTCAAATCAGAAATGTATAAATGGAATTACGTGACTGCCTCGTATTTTGCTATTAATTTTCTGCTGATCTCTAAAATACTGGAGTAGGGCTGCTGCAAAAAGTTTGATGAAGTGCTTTGTTTACATGAAGCTCCAGATTCAAATTCTATCATTACAAAAAAACTAAAATAGTATTCAGATGATAAAATATGAATGAAACTGCTTGATTAAAAAATTAAAAACCTACCATCTGATCATTCATTTTTCTGAGGTGTACTTCCAGTAAGATATCTAAATTTCTGTCCATAGCCTCAGAGAAAACTTTGCTTTCATAGCCCTGTGAACCAGGAGTGTTGGACCATAAGGACTGGTTCTAAAGTCAGACATAGAGATTGCCAGGGTTCAGATCAGTTTGCTTCATATTCTCTCAAATCCTCTCAATGTAAATGGCTTATAAACTATAACATTAATCTTTAATTCCTGTCAGTCATAGCACAAATCAGAGATATTGGAAAAGTTAGACTTTTATGGTCTGGCCTCTGAGAGAATGGTCTTACTGAATTTACCTCAGAAGAATAAACGATTTCCCGTTTGTTAGAATGTACTGATTCTAAACATGCTTCTTCATGCCAGGTGCCACCTGGGTAGTACTAGGGAAAAACACTTGAGTTTCAGTTGAATTTTCATTTTTCTCCTGTGTAAAAACAGGGTAAATAGATACTTGTCTCAAGCTTTCTTTGAAAGATTCCAAAAGGAAAACACCCATTTTGAGAATTTAAAATAATTTTCTTGAGGATGTCATTTCTGCTGAGTTACCTTTCCTGATATATAAATGTCCTTTAAGAAAAATACTCAAGAGTTACATGGGAAACATAGTGTTTTTATTTCTTCAAAAGAAGAAAATCATTTTTGCATAGATTCCTGGGAAGATTAATTATAATATCATGAGATACATTTTAAGTGATGGGATCTTGCCCAGTGTTGACCACCAAATCCTGGGCCCAAATCTTCATCTTGCGTTCCAAGTAGTTAGAACAATAAGTGTAAAACTTATTGTCACTTAGTGTCACTCACCCTTTTCCTTGTTCATAACTCTGCCTCCAAGGCAAGTCATAGAATCTAGAAATGCTTTTCCCTAAATAAACGATCATAGAAAATCTATCTTTTCCCACCTTTCTGTGTTAGAGCTGGCATAAAGAAACTATTACATACCCTTTTCAGAAAAGGTCTTTCCTGATAACCAGAAGGTAGGAAGACTATACAGACAGGTCATAAAGAATCCCAATAGACAGACCATGCTGGATCCCACTCACTAGTCTGTTATGGTTATATTGTATATTTGCTGTACCATTACATGTCAATGTGACTATCTATCCTTTAATCACTTCTGCAATAATGATTCTATAAAATCTCCAAAAAAGAATTTAAGAACTTTTTGATAGATGAACTTGAAAAGATTGTTATTGGGTAGAGTGTCCTGAAAGAACATAAGATGTCCACTGCTCTTTCTTCATACTTCTTCCTAAATATCTCTTCATCTATATCCTTGTAACATCCTTTATAATAAGCAAGTGGACATAAAGGTTTCCATAAGTTTTTGAGACATGCAAGAAAATTAATCAAACCTAAGGAGGATTAATATCTGGCTGTATAGAACAGGTTAAATAATGTAGAGCTGGAATTTGGTATTAGCAATGATGGAGGGAAGGGCAATATAGACACTTCACCTTTATAATATGGTGTCATATGCTAACTCTAGATAGTGTCAGAATTGAGTTAAAGTAGCAGACACTCAGGATTGACTACTTGTTTGGTATGGGCTCCATGAATACCTGGTGTCAGAAGAGATCTGTGTTGTTAAGAGTAAAGGTTGAGTCTTTGTGAAATTCTGTCTTTCGATACACACAATATCAGTTAAGTAGTGTTTACATTATTACATTTATGCATTCAAAAATCACGAAAATTTTTAAAACTCTTTAGACAATCTGTTAAAATACTAGCCTCTCCAACATTTGAAATCCAGGTGCTGGACAATAGCCACATAGGAAAGAGGAGGAGGGAAGTGAGTCTCTGGACTCATCATGGATGTGAAAATTGGAGCTCATAGGGAGAGTGAAGAGAGAGATTTCAATGCATAAGTGAGAGGTGGCAAGCAGTGGTTTCTCCTTGAGTCTGTGTCTGTGGGACAGGCAGTCAAAAGTGCAGACACATGGTAACTACTAGAGACCCAAGAGACCACCAAGGAGAAACATACAAGTGGAATGGAGAACTGGATGCTGTGGACCACAGGGGATGGTGAGTGATTCCAGTTCAGTCCAACCCAGTTTGAGCATCACAAGGAGAGGATGACTGGCCAGTCGCCATTTTGAAAAGGGACCAACTGAACTCAGAACTCAGAGCAGTGATAGGTTGACTCCACCTAGCTCCTCTCAATGTCAGATGAGGTACAGCCCTGTGAGTCTTCCAGGGTTGGGAAGTCCAGTTCATGCTGGCAGGGTGCAACTGAAGGTTGCAGGTTGATCAGTTATGCTTCCTATCTTACAACCAGGAACCTGAACCAGCCTAAAGCTCAGTAGAGCTGAAGACACAGGATTTCTGGGATTATACACCACCCTACCATGATCTCCTGCTGACTTTCTGGGCTCATGGATCTGGACTATGTCCTTTTTGTCTACCAGTCACAGCAGACACAGATCCCAAAGTAGACATTTGCTTCTTTCATTTTTTTCTTCTCTTTTTCATGATAGTTTTTTTCTTCTTATATGAGTACAACATTGTTTCTAGTTTTTGTTGCTGATGCTGTTTTACTCTGTTCTCATTTCTGTTTTTCCCTTCTTTCTTTCCCTCCTATCATCTTCACATCTTCTTTTCATCTGTTTTTCTATTTTTCCTCAATCCCTTTTAAATATTCTCCCCTGATGTCAAAATCACCATATGGAGGGCATATTTTACTATACAGAATTTTATTGTTTTTGCTATATTTTTATATAGCCACAAATGTTGCTCATATGGTAAAAAGTTGGCAAATTAATAGTTACCACAGTTTGTTATTTTCCAGATTGTGCTTGATGCTATTATTATTACTGACTGTATTATTTTTGCCAAGGTGACACTGTTGACCTAGTCAGTTTTTCCTCATCATATGCCAAGAGTGAGCTTGTAAGAGTCATAAGCAATATTGTAGGCCAGTGTCAAAGAACTAGGAGCTACACCAAATAGGCAGGAACTTCTCATCCCCAGTACAGTGAAGAGGTAAGGTCTTGCAACAAACTCAAAATTCAAAAGCCGACTACACTTGGAAGACATCGCTTAGAAGTAATCATTTCCTAAGTGTTCTCAATACTAATAATAAATCTACATATGTTAACCAATTTATAAGCTTCAAAACAGAAATTAATCTAAAGAAAAATTTAGAAAATAGGAAGATGAAGAAACAAGATGCAACCCCAGACTTTTCAGTTAACCAAAGGCCAAGGCAGAGGTCAATGTAGTGGGACAATATGACAACTCACCATATAGACTCTTTGAAGTGGTAATGCTGGAAATAACAAGGCCAATGAATGAGGTTTGAGACAAAAATATCAAACCAGAAGCAGTTTCTCAGGTAACTACAGATGCAATGACCATAGGAAAGACTTGATTAGTGGCCCTAGAGTGGATATAGATAAAAAAATAACAATAGAAGACTTAGGCAAAATGAGAAAACCATGAATACACAACCTAGGAAGAAGTAGAATCTGTGAATCAGATTCAACTAGGAATCACAGAGATTAAAAATTCTATTGAACTATACACAGTAGAGTCTATCAATATGAAGACAGAATATCATATTTAGTGGACAGGACTGTAGTTAGTGATCATGAAAAACACTAATTTATTTTAAACCATAGATATTTCTTGAAACTAATAATTATCAAAAAATTGAAAAGTACAAACATGCAAATAATCATTGGATTTCAACATTAAATAGATTAGAAATGCCTAGTTACAGATATTGGAAACCATTGTCTCATTGAGGAAAAGTTTACTAAAATCTTGATTCAAAGTAAATCTGATCGTATTACTCAAAATCTTGATCTGAGAGAGTATTAACCTTACAATGCACGATTACAAGTGAATAAATGAATGCTGAATGGAAAACTGATGCTATATATGGGAAAAGCCACGGCCCATGCATTAAAACACAATGATCATGATCATGCAATGTTGGGGAACTCTGTGCTAATCAATTATTAAAGGCTTCATGAAACTGTCCTATGAAGCTATAAATCATTACATCATTAAAAATTAGATGCACTGTAGTGTGTCTAAAATTGTGCTTCTCAGAGATAAGATTTTTCTTTATCATAGGTCTCAGATTATCTGAACCATTCTTTATAATATTTATTAAGAAATCATAGTATATCAAGTTCTACATATTCTTTTACAGTTTTAAATGTAGTTTTTTTTTCTAATTTTTTGGATAAGGATGTTCATGTTACCTTTATTATATCTCTATGAGTCTCATATATTGATGTGAAGTTCAAATATATTCAAATATTTTTTCATTGCTTATTATTTAACATGCATTGTAACAGACATTAGAAGACATGAAAAAGTGAACACAATTCTGTTTTATAATTCTTACATAAAAGAGTGTTTAAAAGTTATTGAAATGCTATTATGAAGTAAGATGAAAACTATACTATTCAAGAATAATTAAATGAAGTTTTTCTATTGGCACACATTTAATAATTTATCACTTTTAAAGCTCACAAAAAACTACATGGTATATAGATTTTATTTTCCATTTTTAAAGAAAATGATACATCCATAAATTATAGAACAAGAAAAATAATGCAGGCAAATTTCACAGTGAGTAAGTGGAATAGATTCAAGTGCAGGTTCATTTTCTAAATATAAAGTCAGTGCTGGTCACCATATATACTCTCCTCCAAGATGCCTAGAGTGTAGAACCAGTATGACTCAAGATAATCAAGGACAGAGGGTGAAGAAAGGTATGAACACTTGAATCAGTTTGGGGAATAAAGAATAAATCTTACTGATTTAATATCTTTATATATATATATATACATACCAGAGATTGAACTCACGACCTCACATTTGCCAAGCAGCACTTATGCTGCTGAGGTAAATCCCCGGCCCCTGTTTATAATTTCTACTTTTTAATCATTCAGTCTAGGAAGATTGAAAGTGTCTTGGAATTTACTCATTTCTTTTATTGATTTTCAGTGGGTCATATTGGAGGAGACAACATTAAGAGGAAACAATTGAATGCATACTCTTAACACACAAATGCCACTTTTCTGAATGGATATAGGTCTAAGGAGATAAAGGACAATGGGAGCCTTTACACGCATTCACAAAGGCAGGCTGATGTGCTAAGGAAAGACAACCACGTGCCTGTGGACACTATCACCTCTTACCCATCAGAAATGTCACAGATAATTACACTGCATTTTACACTGGACTTCCACTTTCTACATCATTCTTATGTGTGTCTTGGTATTGATCTGCTAATCTTTAAAGATATTTTACTGACATTTACTGTCAAACTTCACACCATTATTTCTATGCACACATACACATAATTATGTATATATATATATTCACATAGATTTATATAGATATGTATATATGCATATATACAAACTTGTCTTTACATGTGTATGAGATGTAAACAAAAATATAATGGATTATAAACTTAAAAATTGTTACAGTAAGAAAACACATTACCATTAAATCCTCCTCAAAATGCTTTCTCACATTGGACACATACTATTGTTCTTACCACTTTCTGAATCAGTTTTGGAAAACATACTCTTTTGTGAGTCTTTAGCGGCACTATTGTGGTTGTCATAATGCCCTAGATTGATTCACATGTTTATGGCAATTTCGGTCAAACAAATATATTATACCATACCTTCATTTATCTTACTAGATCGGGCATCATGCCACTGCTAGCTCTTCCACAAGTTCAAAATGACCACCAAAGGTAAGTGTTTACTAAAACCAATCAAGATGTCAAGACAACCAGGACAGAGCAATTAAGTACACTCACCAGAGAGGCATTAGGAAGTGGCAAGGACAATGGCATAGAGTTTTTCAAAGACAAAGGGATGATTTTGTAGGGTTTAATGACAATATGTCTCTAATAATGGCATTGTGTAATGATCATTTATAATTTAAACATTCATGTTTTTTATTATAATGCACACACGTAATTATTTACCCAAGCCATAACCATAACATGGTTATCATTCATCAAATAATAATGAATAAAAGGACCCAAACTAAAGATAGTGAAAGCATAGGCAATGTTAATGAATACACTTGCTAAAATACAGTCAATCATTATTATTTTCTCTAGTTGTGTTTTATGAAGTCACCAGGAATACTGAATCACCAAACCTAAAGCATTATTCCTGGTTGCAAATGCAGCTTAGCACGGCTTTACTTACGATTTCTTGACTGTACTATGGTAAAAAGCAGTGTACATTTAGTAAAAAAAAGTACTCTTAAATTTGAAATATTCTTTGTTCCCAGACTAGTAATAAACAATATGATACTCTTTAGGGATAATGCAAAAGAGCATGGACTCAGAATTCTCAGCCATCCAGGTGATTACAGAGGAAAGCAACCTGTACCCTACAGCGTACTGTGTTGTTATATTATGATGTTTGATATGTTATCATTACAAAATTTGCTTTTGAATTATGATATTTTCAAAACCATACATTAAGCAGAGTAGCATCTGTATACTCATGTTAGGGTCCTATGATCCTCTGGTCTCAACATTTTCAATGACCAATCAGAGCATAATTTTATCATATGTGTTTCTCTTTTTAAAATTTGTGTTTTTATATGTACATGTATGAAACTCATGGTCAGCAGTACTGTGATATAGAAACAAAACTTATTAGACACTTTTCTCCATAAAGTCATACATCTCTTCTCCTGAAAACATTGACACTATATTTAATGGATACTTAAATAAAACAATACAAAACTATGAATATCGTTACGCTAAGTACACTAGCCAAAGTATATTTGTGAGTTATAAAATATAGGTACAGAGTGATTTTTATCTTAGTTTAAAACCTGTACATATGATGACTGAAATATATCTAAAAATGATTAGAAGCATACTGTGAGTATTAATTTGGGGATTACACATAAATTTTATAAGGATGAAAATTTTAAAAATAGAGTCCATGAATAATGAGGATGAGTTTTATAGAAAGTATGCAAGAAGAACCAGTTTGAAAGAAATATCAACAATTTCATCTTGTTATATTAAAGTTTTAGAAGAAGTTCTGTTGTGCTTTTGTGAGGTAAGTTTCTCAATAAGAATAAAAAAAAATGTCAGAGCAGAGATAATTGATGATGTATCAAATTATGTAAAAAAGTCATTTGGAGAAAGAATTTAAGAAAACAGAGCCAGTAGTTCCATGAAATAAAAGCACCCCGATTACTTTCTTTAAAAGGGGATATAATATTTTAGATTATTATGCACACCTATATTAATAGTGACCAAACTGATGAAAAAAACTAAGCCATGTTAATTTACCAGGCTTTTGTAACTATTTTTTTCTACAACATGCCACCACATTATTGTTACTACTATCAAATAGATCCATTGATGTTACCCTTTTCAATTGGTTTCTATGACATTTTTGGTATGTCATAGTAGAAAACTGCAAAACATTTTAACCATTCTTAATGCATAAACTTCAAGTATCTGAATGCTTAATGTCAAGTATACCATGCAAAATTTATTAATGTTTCCTTAAATGTGGTGATGTTTCCATACTTATATGAGATTATTTATGTCAGAGTTCTAGATCCTAAATCTCAAGACTGTATTTGTGGTTATCCTTCCGATTCTGAGAACTGTTCTGATCAACTGCACAGTGCTCCGTATTATTTCTTTTCGGGCCCCGGAGTCTGCTGTCACTTGACCCAGTGGTGGAACTTATAGTGTGTTGTCCCTTCCTGCCATTACATTTAATATTAGCAGTTACTGAGATTCTTCAGTGTTATTTACTGTTCATCATTAGGAAATCTTAATTTATCCAGGGTCTTCAATTCTTATAATACTTTGATGAAAGACTAGTATCACTGTCACAAACTAAAGTTAGCTAACCTTGAGTTTTTACTCCATACCGTTGTCGCATGTCTCTCCGTGCTTGCTTTCTGGATTGATAAGGCAATGCTCAACTTTCACCTAAGGAAAAATCCTGGGCCAGGGGGATTTAGCTCAGTGGCATAAGTACCTGCCTGGCAAGTGCAAGGTCTTGAGTTTGATCCCTGGTTACCAAAATAAAATAAAATAAAATCCTAAAATCAAAAAGAATTTTTGAGCTCTGTACTATGGTTCTAAATGATAAAAGTCCCATCCATTCTGGCTGATGTTTCTATTGGTAGAACCAGTGCTAATTGTATAGCATAGGAATTTGGGAACTATTGAAATCTATTTGGATTCCAGTGACACCCTAATGCCTTATATAAGCACCTTTTTATGGTAATCTTCCTCTTGTTTTTGCTATCTAATGGGCCTTTCAGTGTGTTTGGTCTTTTGTGTTCTAGCATACTCATTATTCTTTCTGATCATCTTTTTCTTTCACAGCATGAGTCCTGACAGAGCCGTGTTTTATAATGAGCTAGCTATTTCCAAGCAGTTTGCATTCCTGTCATCGGCCTCAATTGTTCATTGCACCCTTCATTTTCTGTAACTACAGTGACTCTACTTCCAACATCCTCTCCTAAATGTGTGCATTCAAATATCTATGTAATTTTTTTTTAGTAGTGCCCTATCCTTGCAAAATATTGAGATATAATATATGGAAATGATGCATTTCTCATAAATATTTGCTTAATCTGATTAGTACTTTTTCATTTGTGGAATCAAATATTTCATTTATAGCACCAACAGTGTGTCAGATTCTCCATTCCTTCTTTGCTGTAATTTACTGTTTCATCCTTAATCTCTCATTATCTGACCAAATCCTGTACTTGTCAGCAATAATAATGCAGCAAGTGCCAGAAATTTCCTAATGTGGTCTACAAATAGTTGTCTAGAGGCAGTAGGAGATTATATATCTAAAAGGCATAATGTAGAATGCTGTGACACCGAATTATGACAAACTTTAATGATCAAAATTTCTGAAGCCCAAAATTTCTGTGTCACAATCACTGAATGTCAAAATTTTAAAAACTTCATTCCCATTGAAGTTATATAAAAGAGGTAGGGATCACACCATTTACAGTGGTAAGAACAATAGGTAATTGTTTTGAAATGAGAGAATATTCTCAGAGGCTTAATGGCAATGCAGCTTTAATTTGATTTTTTAATTATTGAAAGATTCACTATATATTTGAATCATACCTCCTAAAATTAATGCCTTTTTGGATGCAAAGCTTCTAGTACTTATCCTCTCATTTATGTGTTGAGCATATGAACAAGTGGAACATTTTATAAACACTTATTTCAAAATTTAGTGGACTTTGTGTAAGAAAATGTTTTGTAATTAACCATCTACAATAATGTTCAATTTGGAATTATGTAGTATCTTAGTTGCTTTTCTCATCTAGATACAGTATCTGTTACCCAGAAGTTAGAGAAAAAGAGGTTTATTTTAGCTCATTTTTTATAAGGTTTTAGTCCATAGCTAGCCATCTCCAAGAGAGGACAGTATGACATAGGGGCATCATAAAGCAGAAATATTCCATAACAAAGCATCCAGAAAACAGTAAGCAGTAAGTCTCCCTTTTATTTTTATTCTATTCAGACTGCAATGCCATTGGATGGCACCACTCATATTCAGGGTGGGTCTCTTAATTATGTACTTTCAGCATTATGCTAATCAGTGAATTAATGTAGTTATCATTCAGCCTTAATCTATGTCCACACATCTTAATTCTGGCCACCTTCAAAATCCCCACCTAAGTAGCATGCGAGGCTTTACAAGACATCTAGATACAAGTCATAAAATTGCACCCCTGGCCTCAGGCACATCCCTTTGTGCAAAATGCATTTAGCCCATCTGTAATTGATGCCAAAGTCTTAACAGATTCAGCATATTGAACAGTCCATGTCAAAACGCTCCTCTGCGATTTAAGACAACTCTTAGCTGCAACTTCCTGTAAAAATAAAAAGAAACTTAAACACTTACAATATACAATGGCACAAGATAAAGATTCCCATAAGGGACAAAAAGGAAATAGGGCCAAAAGAAGACTAAGATCCAGCAGACCAAACATTAAGTCCCATAGATCCATGTGCAGTATCCATCACAATCTGTGGCAATATATGAACTCCAAAGTGCTTATGTGGCTCCGCTTCTATGTCATGTAAGTGATTGTAGCCCTCATGGTTTCTCCTTTGGGGTATTTTTGGTAACTCTTTATGGCTTTTCTCATATGACTCATATTCCTGACTTCTCCAACTTTCTGTGGTTTCTACTGCACTATTGGTATTGTGCTCACAGCTTCACACGCTGCTCCCTCAGGAGCATACTGCCTGGCCTCCCAAGCCTTCTTCTGAAATGTGGGCTGAAGTCTAACTGACCCCACGACTCTTGCATTCTTCGTGTGCCTAGAAGCAACACCATGTGGATGATGGCAACTTCTGCCATCCCTGGAGCAGTAGCCTCTCTTCATCCTCTTTCCTGTAGGGACAAAGTGGCTGGATTTCTGAGTGCTGTGAACAAAATTCAGAGGACCAAATTCTTGAGGCCACCACCTTTTTGGAACACAGTTCTTGGGGATCTCATCTCAAAGAAATATCTTTTAACCTTTACAACTTTGAGACTGCAAAAGTTAGAGCTGTGCTGATTCAGGCTATGTTTTCTATCATCCTGTTTCTTTTCAGCAAGCAAGTTCTCCTCAGTTCCATCTCTGAAAGCAATAGTTTTTCAGAGTTTCCTTTCTGGCCAAACTCAGAACTTTTTAAATCATTATGCTGGTCCATTTGCTCTTGATCCTCATGGTAGAGTTTGCTAAAAGCCTAAATTAGCCATGCCACCACTTCAATATTAGACTGCTTTGAACTTCTTCTGCAAGATTAAGGGCTCCACCTCCCTTAATCACAGTCTCAGGCAGTGTTTGGGCATGAGCAAAATGCAGAAAATTTTTCTGCTGAAGCATAAAACACATGGTAAGGAGGCCAGCTGCCAATGCAGTCCTTGTTCTCAAATGGAAAACTCCTGGGCCTGGTCAATACCAGTTGTATTTCTATCACCATTCTTGTCTTCTGGGGTCTGACCAGAATCTTCCATCAAGCTTTGCTCATATTATTCCAAGGATGATTCTTCAGCCAGCATGTGCAAACCTTTCCAAATTTATTTCTATGAGCCAATTTCCAATGCTTCAGAACCGCTTCGTTAGATAGCACAATAGCAGCAACCCATTTGTCTGGTACCAAAATCTATCTTAGTTACTTTTCTCATCACTGAGACACAATACCTGACATTCAAAAATTAAAGGAAAAAAGGTTCATTTTAGCTCACACTGACAGAGTTTTCAGTATGTAGTCAGCTGGCTCCAAGGTAAGCTGGTATGAAAGAGGGGCATGGCACAGGAGAAACTGTCCATGGCAGGACAGAACAGAAGCAACAAAACAGAAAGCCTCTCCTTGCTTTTTTAGCTCATCCAGTCTAAAAGCTTAATGGTTAGTATTGCTCACACCAATCAGTGAACTAATGCAGCAATTACACCACGTTAATCTATATTTACAGCCACTTCTGGCCACCCCATCTTATGAGTGAATGAAGCTTTAGGGGTGACGTCTAGAAACAAAAACAACAGGTACAATCAAAGTTTCTAAAGGTGAATTCCAAAGTATTACTGTTGATGATTTTTTCTCTGTTGGGCCCAAGCATACAGTCAGTTGAATGAACCCAACACCACAATAAATAAATAAATAAATAAATAAATAACAACAACAATAACAACGCTTTAGTTTAAAAATGCATTGCTTGTCTGCCTTGGCATGCCATTTACCTTATGAAATTCCAAGATGATTTAAAGGACTGGTGTCACATTTTCCAGAAAAATAAAAAGTGAAGTTTCTAACTGGTGCAAAGATGATTAGTTAGAGAAACAGTACCCAAACATTTTAGTACCAATGACTGGTTTCATGGAAAACAGCGTTCTTTCAGATGCAGGTGGGTAAAGTGGGTTTGGAATTCGAAGGTGGTGGTTTTATAGGGATTCAAAGGAGCCAGAGAGCTGGTTCCTTATGTGAGCAATTCACAATAGGTTTCAGGCTTCTATGAGAATCTAACAGGTGAAAGAAGCCAGGTGGTAATGTCAGTAATTGTGGAAAGGGATTGTAAACACAAGTGATCCTTCACTTGCTGGCCCATCATTTAGCCTCTACTGTGCATACAAGTACTGGCCAGTCGCTCTGGAGTTCTGGATCCCTGAGGTACAGAGTACGATCAAGAGATAAGCAGTATTTCCATTAAATTTGTGGATTATGTATGAGTACATATAGAATTGATTTCCACATACCCAAAACAACATAAAAGCTGGCACAGAAATGGAAAAATTTTACAGGGGATTATCACAATGATATATATGGAATTACAATTCAAACATTGCAAAAACAAACAGCCACTTACAAAAATTAAAAATGAACTATTAACTGGGGAAAATGTCCTAAAATAAAAATTACCTATTCATAGTGACATAGGACTTCAAATCTTTTTAATCATTGTAACAATCATCCAGGTTGTTGAACTATGTTATCACACTTATCTAATAGTCTATTCTTGTAATACATATTTCATATCTTGAATTTTTGTTTTTTGCCCCCAATGGTTTGATATTGTTAACATTTTTTACGGTTCATTGTACTGTATATATGTATTTAATTTTTGCATAATTTCTAATACATTGTGTAAATTCTTTTAGATTCTTCATTTTATACACTGTTTGCAAGTTTGACACTAAATGTACATCATTAAATATTGACTGTGTAAGGAATGCATGCATATGTAAAAACAATGTTGCTCTGTTAGAAATGCTGAGGTGTTCTTTTATATATCTACATTTATAAAATAGACAAATTTTCAGCCGTTTGGGAGATTGCAGACATGGTGGTGACTCATTATCACTCTTGATGGATCTTGTCACAAGGCTCACATCCAGCATAATGTCAGATGACTGCAGTTGTCATTGCTGTATCACACAGTCAGGTCATTCTCCAGGTTTTAATCTTCTGGGATGTCAACATGCATGGCACAGGAGATTGTGCCTTTCAGGTTTATAACCCAGACCCATTCACAGGGTAACTGAAAACACCAACATAAACATCACCATCTCTGGGAACTAGCCAATTCTTTTGAATTTGCCCTTCCTCACGCAGCTTTTAAGAACCTGGTCTTCTCAATAGTTTTTTTTTTTTTTTTCAGTTTTTTTGATCCATGGGTGAATAAGGAAGAATGACAGAGACATAGAGTCAGTTTAACCTGTGGTCCGCTAGGGGGCGATTGCCTTTAATAGGCAGAGGATCCCTGGCTTCTAGTTCTTTCCCTTAATTTATCCAGACATGGTTATAAGCAATTAAAGTAACACAAGATTCATCTACTTCATATTATCCATTAATATATCCTCAGGTAAATATGCTGTATTGACATTCTCCTTGTGATCACAGAGTAGGTCAATTCACCCCTGGTCTCTCATACAATATAATTGTTGAACTCAGTGAAAAATAACTGTTCCTAAATATAATGGAAAAGAAAAAAAACTTCCCAAATGGGTTTCTGATATGATTTTTAAAATTGATAGGTCTTTAATTTTGATTAATCAAGAAAAATGATCTAATATTGTTAAATGAATAAAATGAAAATCATTTCTTGAAGATTAAAAAGTAATTACTTTGAATGACTTCATGGCAATATTCTTTGAAATTTTAAATATTATGAATACATTTATACAAAATAAAACTTTTCAAAAATTGATGCAAACAGAATTTTAAAAATTTGTTTAGTTATTAAGAAATACAGATATCTTCATACATATATGTCAAACGCAGAGATACTGACCTGTATTTGACATTCATATGAAAAATAACTCAATATCATAATAAACTCTGCAGAAGTTACAAAAGAATAAAATTTTAAAATGGTATTATGAATCCAGTATATCCTATAAAAAACTGTAAAATGACAGTAGAAGAAAGGAAAATATCTCACTAATATTATACACTAAACATGAGTGTATAATTGTTAATGAAATTGTTAATGAAAATATTAGCTTTATATACTGTATAAAAATGATTTTGCTATAGCTTGAGCCATATTAAAAATCCATAAACATGATCTATGCTATGAAAATAGTAAGTGTCTTAAGTTATGCTATTGTTGCCTCCATGTCCTGAATCAATTCAATTACCTTTCATGGTTGTTTTGACTTTGGAGAAGAGCAGGATCATGGGGTAAGGTGGATGAGTATGGACTATAACAGTCCTAAGGGTCTAAGCTCACCTTTGCACTGGACAACACTATTTAGCAGCATTCACACTATTTTTCTTCATATCTAGTGAAGATATCATGTGTGTGCTGGTTTACATTTCCTAACTCTTTCTATTGAGGGGTTTAAGTGGGGCAACACTGGAGTAGCAGTATAAAAAAGCAACTCACAGTTTTTAGTTTGTAAGCAAAATTTTCTGAAAGAAAGTAGACTTCTTTGGAAAAATAGATGATTTCAAAAATGGCAAAAAGAAAGAATAAGCCTCGAGTATCTTGTGTATGAAATGCAAAAGTGGCCCCAAGCAATGAAGGACATGTCAATCAGAAAGGCCAAGTTCACAGGATTTTCCCTGGAAAACGCCCCGCATAATGCAATGCAACAGATATTTTCGAGATCACATAAAAGATAAGAGATTCTTAGTGTTTGAAGAGGGTATAAATATATGTGCATAAAATTATAAGTATAGTTAAAATATTTAAAAGAAATTATTAAAAGCACAGCATTGAAAAGTACAAATATATATATGTTTTTGCTACTTAAGGGATTGCTCATTGAGACATTAGGTCAGTCATTGGTCTTAAAGTATATTCTCTTGTCTTCAGCTACTGAAAACTAGAAATTGAAATTCTAACAGTATAGCTTTTTCCTTTAGAATTTCGCTCTGTGATCTTCTAAAACAGGACCACTTCTAAAGATCAAACATTAAACTAATCCTTCTAGATTCAGAGTAACTTATGAAAACCACTCTTCAGAATTTGAACAGTTAAACCTCAAACACTAAATACTTACTGGACACTGGATACTGAGGTGAGACAGTTGTAGCAAGTTTTTTAAAAAGCATGGGTTTTGATTATTTTGGGGCACTCAGTCTGAAACAGTGCAGAGCAAATGAGAGAGACAAGAAGGAGACAAAGGAGGAGGCCTTCAATGTGAGCATGCAAGAGCTTCATGGAGCAGGGCTTTAGAAGCTCTCAAATGATAACAAAGGAGTGGGACTGATTTTATCAGTTCTGGCTGGGGAAGGAGTTTGGGAGGTGGGAAAAACGACGTAGTAACCACTGATTTGAAGGAGAATCTGCCTGTGTAAAACAAGAGACAGATTTACTGGGGGCTGGAGTTGGAGGATTAGGTAGTTGTAGAGCCTTGGGATTGGAAAGGGCTGGGAGCAGGCACAAAAAGTGAGCGGGAGATTTGTCTCTGGAATGAGAAAGAGAGTGTAGGAGTTACTCTTGGAGAGAGAAGTTGTTTCTCTGGGTCTGGTATCAAGTTGGGGGGATGTAGCTAAACCCCAGTCTAGCAGAACCCATCAGGTTTTGCCCAGGTAAGGAAAGGAAATTGACTTAGAAACACTGAGCACATCAAGAAAAAACTTCACCACGTCAGTTCCCAGTGACCCTCACTCTTACCTCCAATACACCACATTCAAGCCAGAAAAGCTTCTTTCTACTGCAGGAAATACTTGATGACAAAAATACTGCAAAGAGATGGTAATGTATATTTAACATGTAAATGACACTGGTCATTAACTTTACAGAAGGGAACTATCTAGCAAAATTATAGGATACACAATAAACTTTTTATCATTAAAAATATACTTCACAACATAGAAATATAGAAATAGGAGAAGGAAAGAAAAAAGGAAAAAATGGGAAGGTTTTAGTGAATCTCCTCCCCACATAGCTTTGAATGAAAAATTTACCTTCAGTTGTTCATCATGTCAAGGTTTTTTTTTTTAAATTTTTAATCTGTCTACAAGTACTGGAGATATTCATGCATCATCTGTGTTTAAGTTGATCAAAGCAAGCAGATGGCTAAGAAATTAAATGAATAACAACATGCCAAAAGTACCATTAAAATACACAAGCAATTATTCACCATTGGATATACATATGGTTTGGCAAAAGTTTACTATGAGAATAAGTAAAATAACTCAAAGACACAAACTTAAATACCACATGGTTTCTCTTGTATGAGAAACCCTAAATATAAATAAGGAGCAAAACAAAAGATAATAGGAAGTAGGAAATAGTGTTTTTATGAAAGAGAGGAAGACCAAGAGATAGAGGGAGTTGGGAAGGAAAGAAGGAGAAGGGAATGAAAGCAGAATTAAGATGTATTGTGTCCGTACTTCCAATTCTTGCACTTTGCTTGCTCCTAAACCAGTGCCATATGTATGATGCCAAAGTCTGCTGCCAGCCAGAGCAGTGTCCAGGCTTCCTTTCCTTTTGGCTCTATGGGCCAAGTGCCTGGCTTGTTGAGCATTCTGAACTCATTCCTGAGGAACAGATTCTCTAGGCTGGCTGCTAGTCTGGAACATGTATCTTTGAGGCTCTTTTCTCAGAGCAAGTTCTTTCAGCTTTGCAAGTCTGAGGAGGCAAAGGCAGGAGTGCTACTGATTATTATGATATCTTTAAGCCATCTTTTCAGTTGTCTTTTAAAATACTTGACTTTTCCTTTCTAGTCTTTTCAGCAGCAAATTTCTCCTCTGTTCCATCCTTGCAGAACACAATTTTTCTGGAGCTTCCTTTCTGGCTAAACTCATAACGTGCTGCTGGGCTCTTTGCTCTTGATTCGCAACATAAATCTGGCCAAAAGCTCCCTATAGGAGCCATGCCACCACCTCAACATTAGATTGCCTTGAAATTTCTTCTGCAATATTGGTAAGACTGCTGCCCTTTACCTTAGTCTTAGGCAAAATCTCTGAACAAAGACACAGTGGAGATAAACTTTCTGCTAAGGAATAACACACATTGTAGGGAGTCCAACAGTCAATGCAGCCCTTCCCAGCAGAAACTTCCAAAACTTTAATAGCAGAATTAAATCTCTAATAGCAGAATTTCTAACTGCTTTCTGGTCTGCTGAGATTTGACCAGAATCTCCAATTAAGGACAGCCTAAGGCATTCTAGCTCTACTTTTTTGGCTGGCATTTTTTAACCTTTCTTGATTCTTCTCTTTCCCACAAGCCAGCTCCAAAGGCTCCTAAACCACATGATCAGGTACAGGCACAGCAATGACTCCACTTTTATGGTACCAAATTCTTCCCCTTTTGTGTACTATCTAGGGTAGGGGTGCTAAACAAATCAGTGGATTGATTTAGTAATCATCCATTCTTAATCCTAGCACCCTTAATCCTAGCATTACATTGTGAATCAATCACAAACTCTAGATTCATCCATCTCTGAAAAAGCCTCACTTATGACAACATGAGGTTGTGGGAAGATATCAGGACATAAGTCATAACACAAGGGTTAACTAAACAGGATGGTTGGCTTTTATTTTCTTCTCTGAATCTTAAAAGGGGGAGGAAATAATTTGGCATATTGTTCTATAAATTGTCAGATTTATAGAATATACAGCATTGTTAGATTTGGGATGAAAGTATAGAATCTCTAGCTAATGTTGAATTTATACATGAACATTTTTTGCACAAGTATATTCTAAGTTTTGCATGACACATAGTATCTCCAGATAAGATTTAGTTTATATAAAATTCTAATGTAGCTTGATATCCTTTATTTTATTGAGTAAATTTATGAATAATGTATCCCAAGTGTAGATTGAATTTAGATTCTATTATCAGGTTTTTATCTTAACAATTTGTTTACAAATGGGACTAACCATATCAGGAATAAGCAAAGCAGAAATTACTTTTTCAAATATTTGATGTAGGGGAGCAGAAGGAATAACATAAGAAATGTTGTACTCACCGTTCTTTATCATGATCTAAAACTTTTCTAAAATTGATCTAAAATTTTTCCATTAGGAGTCTACATCTGTTTTGCTTTTTACCTGAATTCTTTTTACAATACAAACCATGGTATATAGCAGTCAACTCCTTATGAAGTGGAATATTAAAAATTCATTTTTTTGATGTCACTTTCAGCTGACTTATACAAATGCTAAAATAGAATGAGTACTCGCACATTTATAAGGTGATAGCCATCTGGGTAACCCTTCAAAAACAGCCCAAAACAAGTTCAGTAATGATTAACCTAATTCCTACATTCAAAGCACGAGATAATTAAACTAAGTAGCTGAGGGAGAGATTTTTGCTATAGACAGTCTCACTTCTTAAGCAAATGGTGGTGCTTTGCTATCCCTTATATCAATTTTAGTGAAGATATTTCAGGAGATTTGGGGACAGCATATTGTGTTTTCCTGGAGTGGACTGCTATCTATTCTGAACACTAAAAAAAAAAAAAAAAAAGGAAGAGTGATTTACTACTGAAGGCCTTACTAAAGTAGCATATAAATAAAACTTTTAAGATTATTTGGAGACATAACTGAATTCTCATTGAAAACAGGCCACAATATTTCACTTCTAGGAAACTGGATGTGGTAGAAGTATCAGGCAGGGCTAGTTTTAGAAGCCTGAGAAAGTTTCCTAAAAGAGGTAATTATTAGTTAGCTTCCTACTGCTGCGGAAAAAGGTGGAGCAACACAATTTAAAGGGCAAAATTTTATTTTGGCTCATGGTTGCAGAGGTTTCAGTCCATGGTACACTGACACAAAGAGAGAAATACTATGGTGAAAGGACATAGCAGAGAAAATCTGCTTGATTCATAGAAACCAGGAAAACTTGGGTAGGATGTAAGACAAAGAGGAAAGAACCAGGAAGCAGGCATCAAACCCAAGGTCACAACCCCATGACCCACAGATACATTCAAAAGTCTCCTTTTAAGCATTTGTTAAAGTTAATTGAGTTGGCAATCAAGATTAATCATTATAACCAGAAAAAAGTCAGGCAGCGGCTGAGCAGAATGTAACATGTGTCTCTGTTTCTGTAGCTCCAATGGGAAACACTCAGGAATACATTCTAAGGAAATCTCCAAAGGCACAAGGAGAGAGACAGAGAGACAAAGAGAGAGAGACAGACAGACAGACAGACAGACAGACACAAAGAGCCAGAGAGAAAAAGACTGAGAGTGGCAGAGATACAGCCTTAAGCAAGGGCCAGAACTATAGGAAAATCAGTTAGCTGCCAGCTTCACAAGACATTTTCTTACCTCTTTGCCCTATGATTGTTAAATCTACAGAAGCTAACCATTTTGGGAGTGGAGCAGGAAGAAAGAAGAAACCAATATACAAAAAAATAAAATTAAAATCAATGCACTGTCTAGTGATAGTATTTTCCTAAAGTCAGGAATCAATCTGAAATTATCCCAGATTGAGAATAGGCAAGAATTACTTCAACTTTAAATGAATTTTTCAGGCTCTGACTAGGATATATAGGGAATTCTGTTATCTGAATGACTAAATAATTTCTGCAATTTATGTAAGACATACTGTAAAAAAGCAAGGACTAAAGGGGTAATACAGTAAGTAAGTAGACATTTTTATTTAACCTCTGGAACATGGGTCAACTAACTTTTAATGGACCAGATAGACATTTTAGGACTTATGGATCAAGAAAAAGTTGTAACCCTAATGTAGATATTTACAATGATAGTTACAGAACATCTCCCATAAAATTGTATTAATAAATTTCAAATGTAACAATAATTGAAAGGAGTTCATGGAGCATAATCAATGTGTACAACTGAGAATGAAATTCTTTTGAGCTAGATAAAATTTCACTTGAGTAGGTGTAGAATTTAGTATTCCTTATTATCAGATTGGTTGCAGATGTCTATCTGTGACATTAGTTACTAGCTCGTGAACTGTTTATAAACATACAGTGCATGGGGTTGGCCCAACAGGATATTTGTCCTCTGCTGCCATAAAAATTCTGAATTTGTCACAATGGTGGTTTATGTGGGTAATTACTTGAGGTTTTCTCTAGATGTGCATTTAAGGACAAACGGAGCTACTGGGCACTAGAATGTGAGATGCTAGAGTATGTGTGTAGTCTTCTGGGATAAAGGAAAGAAGGGGGTGTGAAAATGGGGTCATCATGATCCCCCGACATGTGCCATTCACAGAGCTCTATCTGTATTTGCATCAAATGAAACTAAACTGACACCAACATTGAATCAACAAAATGGGAAGAAGTGGAAAGACAGATCACAGAGTTTTCCAAAGATGGCGGACCAGTAGGTAGCAAGAGAGAGACCCTCTCTGAGAGAGACAGCTAAATGCCAGAATAGAACACCCTGGAGAGACCCAAACAGAGAGAGATGGATTCTCTCAACACAAGAAGGAACTAAAGTGAAAAAAACTGCTCGAATATGAGATCCTGGGGCTACCATTAGAGAAACTAAGATCAGCGAGCATGGCGCCCTCCTTGAGCCACCTGAATTCCGCCTGAGATCAACATGAACAATCGAACAGCACCAATGCGACTGGCTTGAGTGGCCAGAGCGTGGAGCTGAACAGCCCTGTGTGCGGCTCGCCTGGACCCGGCCCTGCATTCGACTCACCCAGGGGCACTATAAATTCTCACCACAGCTGTGCTGTGGTCAGAGGTCGGGGAGCCCTGCAGTTCTTGAGGACTGACATCAACACACAGTGAGTGATGGGAAAGGGGAAACAGACTGGAAGACATGTTGGATTTTGGAAGGACAGCCCTAACTCCATAAGGAAGTGGCTTCAGTTGGTTGCTCCCCTCGAAGAGCAGATTGGTGGGATCTGCTTGGACTGGGCCACACCTCTGGCTGGGACCCAGTGGGTAGCTACAAATTAATTCCCTGAGATTGGCACACACTGACGCAGTGAAGGCCTGCAAAGGTTGACTGCCCTGCAGGGGAGGAGCCAGCACACACTGCCCGTGCTTGAACATCAATCTCTGACAGCGGAAGGCAGAGGGCAGAAGCTCCTAGCCTGCACCCTCTAGAGGAACTTTAAACAACAAGAAAAGGGGCTGGGAATTGCAGTATACACTTGTATGGAAGGAACCAAAAACATGACCAGAGGGAGAAATAAGAAAAAACTCCCAGCCCCCAATCCTGAGAACATTGATCCAGGAGAGGTAAATACAAAAGAGATTGAGGGCAGCAAACATGCAACATCAAACACAGAGTTAGCGGACATAAAGTGATATCTTCAGGACCTCATAAGCGGGATCAAAACTGAAATATTAATTCATATTAAACAAGAGATAAGTAGATTAATAAACAAAGGCTGGGCACCTCTCAAGAAGACACAGAGAAGAATGGAGGAACACAAAAGGAGAGAAACGTTTAATGAAGAATACAAAAAAAACCCCTAGAATTCATGAAGCAAATTTAAAGAGGTTACCAGGAAACTAAAGACTCTATAGAAAGCTGGAAAAACTGCTTGAAAGAAACCAAAGATAGACTATCAAATTGAACACAGGCTTGCAATGTGTGATCATGAAATGGAAACTCTCTTAAAAAAAACAAGGGAGTAGGCAGTAACTATACAAAGACTAGAAGACGACAAGAGGATCTATGATTTAAGAATAAAGCATGTGAATGAAGAAGCAGGAGTCAAAACAGAGGAATTGCAAAGGCTATTCACAGAAATCATTAAGGAAAATTTCCCAAGCATAGAAAAAGGAAATGATATGCAGATGTATGAAGCATACAGAACTCCAGCCACCTACAACCAAAACAGAGCTACACCTAGACACATAATAATCAAGATCCCAGAAA
>PVJX010002451.1:54556-85772 GCA_004027295.1 Dolichotis patagonum | reverse complement strand
TCAGAATATTAAAAGCCATCAGAGAAAAGAAACAGATCACCTATAAAGGAAAACCCACCAAAATCATGGCAGACTTCTCAAAACAGACCATCAGGTCAAGAAGAGCTTGGAGTGAAGTAATTCAAGCCCTGAAGGTGAACAACCTCCAGCCCAGGTTGATGTATCCTGCAATACTCTCTCTAGAAATTAATGGAGAAACAACATGGTTCCATGACAAAAATAACTTGGAGAATTTGTGACCACCAATCCAACCCTACAAAAATACTGAAGGATATTTTAGAGAGAGAGAGAACAAGAATATGAGCATTTCAGGAACAGTGGCAGAGAGGCCTCAGTGAATGGGGTAGACAGTGGAGTGGAACAGAAAAATAGACAACCAATGGCAGAAAAACAGAATAGCAGAAATAAAGCAGAGAAGATTGGCTGTAATCTCTAGTATACATGGCCTTGAAATATTAACAAAGGGAAACACAGGCAGAGTAGATCAGGAGATAGGGTCCATTGAGATGCTCTATATAGGGAGGCAGTGGGACCCAAAACAAGCAGTACACCCTATGGAAGTGAAAGGGGAGGAATTGTCTAAAAAAGGAAGGCAGAGGATATTGTTAATTGGGTAACAAGATTTAAAATTTACATTATTCTCACCACTCTGCTTGAATGGATTACATGCTGTTCCAGTTTGTCTACTTACGCTAGACTTGAGGACATGGTCAGCTATTCCAAAAGTAAGAGGACATATTATGGTAGTCATCCCTAATTTCCTATCAACTTAATCTGAAGCCCTTTATAACTTATACTGTCTTATTATGACTGATCTTATTTGAATCTGGGTTGTTAGATTGCTACTTTATATTGACTGATTTTATTTCAATCTGTTATGATTGATAGCATCAAGTCTAAGAGTATAGGCAACTACACTGAAGATGATAAGATTCACGAAGATACCCACTCTGGTTTGATTATTACTTGCTTTTGAAGTCTTATAATGTCTCCAATGCTTTGTTTTTATTAATGTTGTTATATACTGCTGAGACATCATGGTAACCATTGTAGACTACCTTGTATTGTGGTTATATATGACATTTTTGTTTCATGATTTTCTAGGAATTGTTTTGCTTTATCTTGCTTTGTTTTGTTTTTACCTCTAATACAGAAAGGATAGATATACATGGAGAGACTCATGCATGTGTAGAGCTTATAAACAGTTTACAAGAACCAACTATATAACACATGTTGAAATGAACAACTACTTTGAAGAAAAAGAGACACTACTGTACCCAGTACTGATTCCATAATGTCATGATGTGTAATCCAGCAAAATTATCATTCTTTGTTCAAAGTGATTTTAGCTTGTTTTGTTTTGTTTAAGTTCAACACACATTAAGGTATGGACAGCTGTTTTTAGGAGAATGAGAGACACTATGACAGCCATTCTCGGCTTCCTATTGTCTGGTTTTGAAGACCTGAAACGTCCTCCTCGTCCTGCTCAGATCAATTCCATACTATGTTGTTTCATGTGAATTCCTTGTATGTGACAATATGGACAACTATTTGGAAGAAAACAAGAATCAATACGATAGAGAGTGAATATCTCCAATTGTCTAGTTTTGGAATTTATGTCCCTTACATTGCTTTCTTGTGATCCTCTTTGTTTTGTTTTGTTGTGTTTAATTTTACCCTTTTGATATAATTGAAGGTATCTTTGAGTGGGTAAGATGGATGACCATATTGCTGTTTTTTTTTGTCAGATCATGGAACAGAACTGTTAACAGACTCACTGTTTGCATGTCTACTTTACATGTTTTAACTTTATAATTTGAACAACTATATCCAAGAAGTCAATATGTAACTTGCCAAGTAATAATCTCTTAGGTATTTTTGTTGTTGTTCTTTTCCTTTTTTCCTTGGATTGTTGCTACCCTTTATTCTGTTTTGTTTTGCTTTGTCTTTCTTTCTTCTCTTTAAATAAAGAAAAATAACTAAAAAGAAAAGACAGATCACAAAGACATTCCTATCATGCATGAAAGCAGCTAAGTCATTCCTGCCATGGATTTCTTCTTTCTGGCCCTTTCCCCGTAAAAGAACGAGTCACATTAAATTGAGGTCATTTGTTAGCCTGTGGAGGTGAGTAAATGAAAAACTTTGCAATAGATTTCATCGATAGCTGAGATTAAATTATTTTTTTCTCTGGAATAGAGATGAGATTTCCTCCACATAAAATACACTACTGCACCCCACATTGCATTTAGATCAGGGGAAGATTAGTGCATTCAATTCTTTTCTCAGGAATCTGGTTCCCAACATTAAAAATCCCACAATTTTTAAGAGAAATTTGATTTACTGATATACCTAGTGAGCCAGTAGTTACTGGTTGGCAGAGATGAAACACTTTTGTTATTGTTTTCTGGGTTAGAAAATAAGCAATACAAATACAGTACAAACTCCACAGGAGCCTGAGGAAACACTGGTATATTATCATAAAGCATTATGTGAGACAGAAAACAAGAAACAAGGCAAGGCCATTGTTTCTTTTTCAGATTCCTTTACTTTGGTTGAGAAGCTGCTTGGCTTGCTGTAATACCTTCCTAATGCAGTGTGGAAATGGGTCTATTGGATACAGAAGGCATCATCTGGTTACCTTTAAGAAAAAAACAAAACCCCGGGGAACCACTTCAGGGTTAATTGGGAAACTCAATACGATGATCACTGCCAGTTAATTGTGAGGAAGTTAAGAGCAAAGTCCCAACTATTGACAGTTATATGTGCTCATTTCACAGTGCCACTGGACTATTTTAAACAGGAGATGCCAGTGTTTATTAGATTTTAATAGGAATCCCCATAACCACAGCTTGCAGATCATGGAGTAGAAGGCATGAGCTTCCATGTCACCTGCCTGGCTTTGCTAAGGCAACAAAAGGTCATTGGTACAGCTTGTGTCAACTTCCAGAAGGTCTAAGGATGCATGAAACCTCTAGCTTTGTGAGCCCTAAGCCTCTTTTTCATATGTATAGCCTACCAGTTAAAAGGAAAACAAAAAGAGAAAGAAGAGAAAGAAAAAATAAAATAAATATGATTGTTTTTTAAGTACTAGAGTACTGAGATTTTGTGGGCCAAAATATAACTCCATATGTCTATAGTACAGAAGAATTTAAGTGACAATCAATCAGAAATGTACTAGCACCCCATGAAATTAAAACCCAAGAAATTTGGTCAAATATAGTTGAAAATAAATTATACTTAAAAAGATTCATTGGATTTGCCATTTTGCACCTTGCAAGTGTTATTGTTTAGAGATTTGGAATGCTTACCGTTTAGAGAGATTATGAAAAAAAAATTAGGTCAAGCATAGAAATCAAGACTTAATAGGAACCTTTGGAATTATCTGATTTTTATTTGACTGTTAGAAGTATCAGTGATTAGCATCCTGTGATCACGTGTGCGATAAAAACCCTCACCCTTTTTACTCCTTCATTTTACAGATGACCCTAGAGATATCACAGCACAGTTTTAAAAACATCAATACCTAGAGTTAGAATTAGAATAACTTATACTTACCTACTAGGAAATGTAGAGAAATACATTTCTTCTCTATCAGCATCTATTTACTTTTTTGTTTAGAAAAAAAGGAGAGTGCATAATTTTATTTACTACCTGCAAGTATTGTGGAGAAATGTATTTATCTCTGGTGGTTGTTTTTGCTTATTTTTCTAGCTGAATATAGACTTTTCTTATTAGTAAAATATGTACTTCAAAATTTCTGAATCTTACAGATTGGAAGTACATGATTAGATATGTGTTTTCCATATTTCACGAACTCTCTACTACTTTTCCTCAGATAATACCCTCCAGTTTTTCTTAGGATTTGGAAAATTCTGTGATGACTCCAAAACTGAAGTTCAGAATCTAGTTCCTCGATTAATTACAGACCAGATCTGTAGTTTGGGCATGGATTTAGTTTATCACATTTTTATATCACCATTCATAATATAGTAACCATAAGACTTAAATTACATTCTTATAAAGTTTTCTACAAATTAGGTATGTTAAGCACAATATAAAGTACTTTACACTTCAAGTGTTTTAATTCTTAGCAGAAGACTTGTGGTGAGGGCAAATATTTGTTTGCAATGTTCTCCATTTTATACTCATACTTTGGATCTTTTAAAATCAAGGCTTTTAAAAATTTTAGTAGCACATATTTATAATACATAAAAGATTCCACTCATCCTAGGGAGTTGGTAGATGCATATTATTGCTATGGTAATGTAAAGACTGTGTTTTCAGTTTTCCAGTGGCACAATTTTTTCCTACTAGATTTTAGTGTCTATCGTCATTGTCTCCCTTTCTAACTGTCCAGTCCCATGATTGCTTAGAGTTAGTCAACTTATATTCCTTAGTACAGGTGAGCACTTCTTAGATGGAGTCTCAGTTCCTACTTAGTGTACTTCATTTTACTTGAAACTGATCAATCTTATGTCCCTTTTATTCAGCATCTTTTAGCCTTTTGATTAATCTGGTAAAGTATGGTGAGTACTATGTTCATTCCTTTTAGCAATCCAGATATTAAAATATAAGAAGCAAAACTACTATGAAAACAATGATAAATATGCAGTTATAGTCCTGTGAGGTAGCATTAGACAACTGCGTGCCAACATTAATAATCATGAAGTACAGAGATAATATTAAGAATAATATGAGACATTACAAGGAAACATTTGGTCCTCCATATCTAAAGGCTTTTACTTATACATTCAGTGAACTATAGATTAATAGTAATTAAGAACAAACCATATTACATCTGTGATAAAAATATACAGGAATTTTTCTTATCTTTATTCTCTATAACATTCAGAATAACAACTCTTTACATAATATTTGCATTGTATGAGGCACATAAGTAATCTTGAAATGATTTAAATTAGACAGAGGAGGTACATAGGCTATATGTAAAAATTATACCATTTTTCTCAAGTGGCTTAGTATCACAGGAGTGGAGTGCAGTGAGGATTTCAGAATCATTTCCTATGGATATTCAGAGATATTTTTACATACATATACATTTTTCTGTGATAGGCATATTTGGAATTTGGTAACCAATAAAAATAATTGAAATCCAATATGGATTCGGGATAGAAGATATGGTATGTATAGATTTTCAGTCTAGAATTCATACTTTTATTTTTAATCATATAGTTGGCTCTAAAATGAAATTTTTTTGAAGATGCAGATTTTACATTTAGAACATTTGAAAACATGTCAAATAGCAGATACTTATCACAATAATTTTTCCCAGCAAAAACACTCTCTTAACTCCATTTTTACCTTGCTGAGATCAAGGATATTAATGACATGCCAAGGGCCTTGTTTACTGATGCCTGAAGTTTCTTTAGTAGGACCATGTGACTTCCTTTTTTTTTTTTGTACCAGGAATTGAACTCACAACCTTGTGCTTGCTGAGTCACATAGCTTTCTTTGTACTCTTAAGCAAAGAAGTATAGAAATTCAAATATCTCTAAGGAGGTTCAACATTCACAAGCAAAAAAAAGATGAAATCAGACTGTATTAAAGGATGGAGAAAAAGGGACATAATAATCTCAGTTTGAGTGCTGCTGACAAACTGATCACAGTTATTGAGAAGTATTAGCCTGCTCTCCCATTAAGCATTTCCAGAAAGGAGTGATAAGTGTTTACACTCTACTTAAAGATGCTGAGTCATTTTGAATGTCATGTGTAAAATAATTCCCTTAACTGTTCTTCACGGAAAATACATGCATTCTCATACTAAACAGTGTGGTAGTCAGCTTTACTGTAATGAAATACATGAGACAGTCAAATTGAAAAAAGAAAAGGTTTATTTTTAGCACACAAGTTCGGGAGACTTTTGCTGTTGATTCTTGATCCTATTGTTTTTAGGTATGTGCTGTGGTGGCATATCATGGCAAGAATGCTTCTCAAAGTTTGTTTACCCTAGGGCAGCCAGAAAAAAAAACAAAAACAAAAACAAAAGAGAAAAATGGGATACTAGGGTCACAACATGGCCTTCAAGAGTGGCTTCAGGTGACCTAAAACCCCAACCAAGGCCAACTTTTGGAAGGTTCTACCACCTCACTATGGCACCTTGGGATGAGGCCCAAGCCATCAATAAAGGGCCGTTAGGGAATGTTTTAGATCCAAAGTACAACAGAGATGGAGAGGGGAAGACTGACAGATGTCTTCCTTGGAGATGATCCATCTCACAGTTGGAAGCTCCCACACTCACTGGAAAACACTTCCTCCTCAGGGTTTCACTCAGGTCCTCTCTTAAACCTTTCCTCATCCTCAAAAGAAACTCAATTTATAATTCCATGATTGTTTCCCATTTCTTACCTTTATATATCAAGTTGTGCAGTGAATATTCTTTTGTGTCTGGATTCATTTGCACAATATTACTTAAGACTTATCTTCATGTTTTGGGTTGCAATATTGCAATGATTTTTATTGTATAATATTGATTCAGATAAATATAATTCACTTAATTACTCTATTGTTGCATATTTTGTCTGAGATTATTCTTTCATCTTTTCTATAAGAGCACATGGATAATTGTGTGTGATATAAATCTATAAAAGTACTATTTTATAAGAAATATATAATTTCACTATGTATTGATTAACTTGTATTGCTATTCACACTTTAAATTTTAGCTGCTTCACTTCTTCAATAGTACATTTAGAATCGTCAATTTTTTGTTTTATATCATTTAAAATGCATTATAATGTTATTATTGTCCTTGTATATGGCATTTCCTAAGAAGTGTGAATTTGAGCATATTTTTGTGAGTATTCATCAGGAGATGGATATATATATATATATATATATATATATATATAGTATATATATATAATGTATATTTAATCTTGAGTGTTTGTCCACTTTTAAGTACTGTGTTTTTAATAACTGACTTGCTCTTAGGAGGTCTGATGGAGAGTTTGGTCTCTGGGGGTATAGCCTGCCATGATTTATTTTCTTCCCTGGTGCTTCTCTTGAATGCTTTCTTTGCTTTGTGTGAGCAACTCTTTGCTGTCACACCACTGTGCCCTGAGGTCCTGCTCCGGAGCCATGTCACTGTGAACTGAAACCTCTAGAAACTATGAGCCAAAATAAACCTCTCGTCTTTCGAGTCATGGATGTTACATATTTTGTTCCAATAACAAGAAATGTGATGGAGCCCAGTGGAGAAAATTAGTGAAACTAAACAGTTTTTCCTTTATAAGATCAACAGTTAATAATATTGCACACAGGTTATTAAAAACAGAGAAGAAAACACAAGTATAAATGAAGGAAAGGTCATACTGACTTCCTGCATGAATAATAACTAATACTATGAAAAACTTTATGACTACAAATTTAATTCAGATGAAATGAACACAGGCTGCTCAATTCATACAATGAGCAGCATAAAATCAAAGTTACATTATATTTATAGAAGAAATTGAATTGGTAGTTAATAATCTTCTAAATCATATCAAGATGGTCTTATTTCTGAGTTGAGCTGAATGTGTAATGAAAAAAATTGAATTTGAGAAGGCATAAAAGAATACTTCATATTTTATTGTATGAGTTCACCTTTATTCTAATGTTCAGGCCTTATAAACACACCACTAAAACGAAAACCAAAGGCCAGGATCTCTAATGAGCACGGTTACATGAATTTTCCAACAAAATATCAGCAATTTAAATGCAACAAGACACAAAATGTTTACATCACAACAAAGTGGGGGTATATTTAATATATGTGAGCCCAGTTTAAGATTTTTATAATAAATAAATGAAATCTACTATCTTAACAGGTCATAGAAAAGATCATTATTGTACTAATTGATATTATGAATATCATTAAAAATCTAGCACCATTTATGATACAAGTTTTGTCAGTTCATCAAACAGAATAGTTTATACTGTCATTGTTTGATTGTCCACTTTTTATGCTTTGATTTTGTAACTTGAACAATTTTTCTAAAATAAAAATGTGTAATTTATGAACTAGTGCTTTCTTACTGTTTTTTTGAAATTCTGTATTATTTCTACCCTTTTTTTCTGTTTTGCTTTTTTTATCTAAATAAAAATCATCAAACAGGAAAACAGGAAACGTTCCTCAACTTAATAAATCATGGCTATCTATGCTTAACATCCCAGTTAATATTGAGAAACAGGAAAGTTTCCTCCAGAGATTGGGAAGAAGGCAATGATACATTCTTTTACCATTCCTTTTCAACTTCATGTAGGAAATCCACAACAGAGCACTAAGAAAAGAACCAAACAAAAAATAAGATTTACAGATTGGGAAAGATGAAATAACACTGCAGTTGTTTACAGAAGAAAAATTTCTCCGTGTAAAATGACACAGTAAATTAAAAAATAATGGAATAATAAGTGACTATAAAAATTATTAGAATCAATAATTAACACATAAGTCAAATGTTTTCCTACATGCAACTAAAAAACAATTAAAAGTGAAAAAGAAATACAGCATGATCTAAGTAATTCAAATTTATATCTAGATGTAAAGTTAACAAACTATGTATAGGATATATATCCAAAAAATTTTATAGTACTGTCAAAGTTAAATATGATCTATTAAATGGAGAGATTTTACATGCTTAAGAATTCAAAGGCTCAAAATTTTAAGATGCTAGTTTTTCCCAATCTCAACCAAACACTGAGCTCATCCTCGATCAAAATCCCAGCAAGGTATTGCATGGATATTTCCAAACTTACTTTTAATTTTATATCATGAAGCAAAAGGTCCAGAATAATCAATCTAATACCAAAGGTGGAAAAAACCAACTTAAAGACTGACACTACATGACATCAGGATTTTCATGCTGCTCCTGTAATAAACACAGAACTGATGAAAGTGTGGATTCACAGATAAACGGGAAAGAATAGAGAGCATATTTCTCAAAAGTCAGATCATATCTGAAACCTAAATATAAAACATGTAACTATTAAAACTCTAAAAACACAGGAGGATACAACACCTTGACTTAGATTATTTTAAAGCATATTGTCAAAAGAATAAACTACAGAAGAAAAAGAAAATCAGAAAAACTTACATCAGGTAACTATTTGCAAAACGCAGCTCCTTTAAAATTTTATATTCAAATGCCCAAAGAATGCTAAACACTTTTAAAAATAAAAATTTGGGAAAATGAATAAAAGGTCTGAATAAATGCATAACTAAGGAACATGTTCAGGTGGAAAGGAAATATAAAATATGTTTAATCATTTAGCATTAGATATTATAATGTCAAATGTAAAAATTGACAATAAGAACTGCTGACAGAGATGTAGAATTTTATTGCCTTCTCATTTATTGTTGGTAGATCTACTGTATAATATATCCATTGTTGGAAACCATTCAGTGAAATGTTAGCCCCAAAATATACCCTGTTTTACTATACGATCTCAATCATAGGGGTAGAACTTACTCAACTGATTTTAAAGCTTAGTGTCTACAAAATGAATTGCATGTGCTTTATGGCAGCTTTCTAATAACAGAAATATATTAGAAATGAACAGTTTATGAATTTATTGTTGAATAAAATAAAAAAGTATATACACTGATACAATGAACTATTATTCTGTAATATGAAGAAATAAACTAGCTGCCCACAAAAAGTATGTGAATCATTTTTATATTGATAAGGAAGACAAACTAGTTTTGAACTATAGGATTTCAATTATATGATATTCTGAAAGACATGAAAGTAAACAGAAGATAAAACCATCCATGGTTACTGACCTTCAACAGGAGTGAGTTAGAGGTTAAATATTAAAGCATAGGAAACTTTTGGTGACAAAATTATACCATGCAATATTCTGATGGTGAACACAGGACATTAAATATCAAAACATATAGAGCTTGATAGTACAAAGTAAACTGCATTATGTTCAAGTTTTAAAAACATGATTTAGGAGGCTGGAGGATATATTTCAATGAGAATGTGATTAAGGATATAAATATATAACAAATGTATGGAACAACTTCACTGCAATGTAATAGGAACAAGGTACTGAACCAAGTGACTTTGGTAGATAGTTAAGTCCGAAAGGTAAAAGGCAGATGAAACCATATGAAAGCAATGTCCTTTAGTTGATTAGTTATTTTCCATCAGAGTACTAGCAAACTATTCTGGAACCAATGTACATGCATGTATAATTGAATAATTAAGTACACAGATGGCAGATGGTGTGAGCAGTTTTTTCTCTGTTCCAGTGAATGTTTACATAGAAGCATGATAAAGCTAGAATGTTCCATGTGGTCATTAAGTTAAAATAAAATATCAATCAGCACAATTTATTTTTAATTTACTAAAGATACACAATCATGTATGGAAATATTTGTAGATATTTTTACACAAAAAGATAAATATGCATCCATCGTGCCTTTACATGCAATGTCACCTGACAGGGTCACAACATCCTTTGAACACACCTATCACCCAGATCTGGTTTTCTAAATACCATTCTTTAATAAAAAACTATGGCTCCTTAGAAAAATAGTCATTTCAGAAATTGAGGCCAGAAATATACAAGATGAATCTGGCCATTTTATAAAGACAGAAATTAAGGAAATACTTAAAAGAAAAAAAAACAGAAGAAACCACATTGAGGGGTGGTATGTCAATTGGATAGATACAAGAGTCAAGTAATGGTCAAACTTGGAATAACTGAAACACTGGATTATACCCCAAAGTAAAAATGCATCTCCATATTGATATAAATATTGAGAAAGAAGAGAAAAATCTCTGCAGAAATATCTTTTGTCCATTATATGCTCTCAAAGAGGAAGAGTATACTTCCCAACTCCTTAGATGGGTAGTGCATAGCAGTTTCCAGTAGTAAATGCAATGGGTGAAGAAAAAAATGGGAAAGCTCCAAGCACTACTTCAATCAGCTGACCAAGATCCACCTTCACCATGATGTCATATGGTATACAAATACTTCTTTATCTCTGTGGTGTTGCTCTCAAATCCTATATCTCTTGTCTAGTCATAACAAAAACACCACAATCCAGCAGAAGGGAATTTAAACAAATTGCTCCAGCGAAGTCTTCACAACACATCAAAAATGAGGGAGATCTGGAAGTCCGTCACCGCTGAGGAGCCCAAGGTGATACGACAATTAATAAAATGTGGTATCTTGTATGAAAACCTGAAACAAAAACAACAAAAGGATATTATCTAAAGCTATTTGAAAACTGGATGCTATGACCTTTTGCAAATAACCCTATCTCAATGTGAGTTTATTTAAGTATCACAACAATCTAAAGAAATGGACCATCCTAATTAAGAAATTTTCTAAACAGAGAGAACACAGGAGTATAATGCATGGGATCTGATCAAGAGGGTATCAAAGTCTACCAGGTACAGCCGTGGGCAGAGCCTATGTAGCAGAAAGCTCTGCTTTTTAAGAAGTTGGACTTATTCCTGCCAATAATGATGTCTTCTTTCTTGAGTTTGATGGTCATGCCTCTTAAAGACTTGCAGCAGGACATTTGGGACATATAGGCTTAAATCGTCCAATTAGGATCTTTGTGTTTTAAGAATCTGGTTTAAAATCATACTGTGTTTATCAAACAAGGTTTCTAGAAGTAGATGATTAAACTCAGGCATGTGACGAACAATGTAAAAGTTACTAAAGACAATCGCCTTGACTTTCCAACAGTTTTCCTGAATCAGAATTTTCAGGGATTCTCTGTTAAACCACTAGATGGACATTGGCATTCCCAACAAAGATTATATATATATATATATATATATATATATATATATATATCCCTCTTCAAGAATCTAAATTATAGGATCTAGAATATAATCTGGGTATTGGTTTTGCTATTTAAATCTGCAAAAGTCACAATGTGAAGTTACAATTAAGAACCAGTTTTTCACCATCTTGTCTCCCAAATTTCCTTTCATGTATTTTGGGAAGAACTGCTATCAACCAGTTGTTAGCCAGATGAATCTGACTGATACACTCCAACAAGGTTGTGATTTTAAAAAACTATGTGGACTCCCTGAATTTGAGTATCAGTGTTCAAATCTAGGTATGATGATTTAATCAAATATGTTTCCTATAATTAAGAGGCCAGATTCAAGTACATTGCTTCTCTTAACCAAGCTCTTCCACGTAATAGTTAATAAAGCCTACTGTAATATAAGTAATCACCTATTGTACATCTGAAGCTTTTTAGCTCTCTTTTTAAATGACTCTTGTCTGCTATGCCCTCTCAGTGATTGCTTTCCACCTCCTCATTTTGTAGTCCACAGCTTGGATTCCATTCACTGTTTTTGAAGAGAAGAAATTTTAGAGCATTTGGGACAGAATGGTCTCCATGTCTCTGACCAAAGACAAAGCATTCCTGTGCTCTTTTTTCCATTACACGCATGGCTATGTTCAGAAAAAAAGATATGATGGGGGTATTTAAGACTTAAGATGTGATGTAGGTTAAGTTCATTCACTCTTCTGGAAGAACCAATACTTTTAGCATCCTATTACACTATACAGTGAAGGATTGCATAAGTATGAAACAGAAATAAGCATGTGGAAGAAGAATATTTTGGTATTTTTGAAATTTATTTTGGAGATCTCCACACTTCATGATGGAGCAAAGTCTTATGTCTATATCTCTCTGAAATCAATCCTGCAGGTATCACAGAGCCTGTGCTAACTTGGGGAGACATCAGTAAGACTATGCATTGGATCAGAACCACAAGTTTGTGGCTCTGATGGCCACATTCAATGTCAGTCAAAGTGACTGCATAACTGAGCAGACTAGCTAAATCTATCAGAGGGGTAATCATCAATTTTATTTATCACACGTATCATTCACTATTCTATTATGTTTAGAAGGTCAAGCATTAAAAGTAATAGTTCACAGTCCATGGATCAACTTACAATAAGTAGTTAATAGTTAAATCTGGGTTTGAATCAAGCCATCCATACTAGCTAAAAGAGAAGTTCTTAAGTTTTTTCCCTATATACCACATGTTTATTGTCTTTCACTCCCTCCTTCTTTCTTTCTCTCCTCTCCTTCCATCTCTTACATACATGCACAATTGCTAATGATGTGATGTTACAAATATGCTAATTATTTTGACTATTTCAAAATGCACATCTACTTATAATATGAAAGCATTTCAGTTTATAGCTTAAATATATAATTTATTTATTTGCTCATCATACTTCATTAAGTTGGAAACAAAAGCCAACATCCTAGTAGCATAATATAAATGTGCTTTTTAAAACTGTAAATGATGTTTGCAGTTACTAATACCTATTAACATTCACAGTACAAATTTGAGCTTCTTTGTACCTAAAAGGAAGTAAAACACACTGAGATCCTAACATATTAAAGCTTTATCTTCTAAGTGTCTTTTAAGGATGTTTCATATTTTGTCTGAATCTCTCAGTGACACCATAAGGGAAGTATTATTATGATTGTTATCTGATAAAGAAGGCACCTAGGGTGCACTGTGTCTGACTGGGGTTAATTGTGTTTGACAACCTTTCACAGCACAGCCAAGCTATGTGGGAACCTGGGGAATCTGTTTCTAAAGCATCCCTCTTTTCTCCTCTATTCACCCTGTGAATGTGCTCTGACTACCCTGTGCATTTTGATATAAATTCTTATATATAAATCATTTATCTTCAATACTTTATAACTACTGTGATTCACAGATGATTTTGTTTCTTAATTTATTGTCACTTAACACCCAATATATAGAACCCCTTTAAAAGTAAGCTTTTAAAGACAACAAAAATGAGTAATACAGTATGAAAAAAGTTACAGACTTGGATTCAGAGGTAGAAATAATTCTGTTTTTAAAAAATGAATAGTTACTAGTTCACCAGTGAGATATTTGGCCAATCATCCTATGTTTAATGAGCTGTGTTGCTATTGTCTGGTTCACTAGACAAGACACCATGCTATCCATGTTTTTTTTTTTCTATAAACAGAATTAATTCTACCACTGGCACTTACAGAGGTGACCATCAAATATACAACTTTTGACTTGTGTCTTAATTTTGCAAAATAAATAAGTGCATTTGGCATATCTATAAGGTGAATTTCATTAAATATGTACTATAGGTCCACTCTACATACATCTTTTCACTTCCAAGAAATTTTCAAGATCTACATCTGGAAGGGGAAAAGCTAGAAGGGGAAAAGTACCCAGAGAACCTACCAGTCTAGTGTGTATTAATTATTATTAAATATTCACTATGCCAAAGCCTTAGATTTTATTCTCTGTTATTTAATGTATTCATTTATTCAAAGAACATTTTTGGGATGGAATAGGGGAAAAGAGGTGACATTGTCAGATGTAGCTTTTGAAAGTATGAAAGAGAAGGGGATAAAACAGACAATTGATATTTAGACGTTGGTCAGCAGGGATTGCTCACCATCTAAGTATTATTAAGCATTAAAGTTGTAAGTTGAAATCTATAGTTTAGTTCTTTACCTCCCAGGAAAAAATTTTGAGAATGAGAAAAATCTCAAAACAAGTCTGGTGCAAATCATGATGTACATGTGGTATAAAGTTTGGGGAAACTTTGCTTTTTCCCCTAAAATGAAATGCCTAACATTCTAAAAATTATAAATAATTTTAAGTTCAGCATTGGCCTCCTTAAGTTAAAAAAAGGAATATGTGTGTGTGTGTGTGTGTGTGTGTGTGTGTGTAACAGACAACACTGCAGTCTTGTGGAAGTCAAATGAGAACAATTTGTTACTTAATAATCCAAGAGGTAAATAAAGGTTTTTATCAGTCTGTACTTTTCAGCACATTTCAGCATACTGCAATTCTTTCCCATAGCGAGTTCTCTTTACACAGGATGCCTGCTGCTTCAATAACTATGTGGTATTGTCCCATCTAGGCGAAAAGAACAAAAACAAAAGGCAGTATTGTGAGGCTACATTTGTTTCATTACTATACATTGTCTGTGTATTTGTGCATTCAAGAATACCACACAGAAGAATTGGTTACAGTACATAAAAAGGTAAAATAATTTTGCAATCCATAATCAACTGTTAAAGGAGGAGGCAATTTATGTGACATTTGCCATGTCCGCAAATTTTGGTATTCCATTTCATTATAATTATGCATGTAATGATAGATACATATTAAGAATATTAACATTTAAAAGATCGTATATCCATGATACAACTTTTATCATGGATTTCACCAGATTACAGCTCTTTTACCATATGATGAATTCATACTTTCAGAAATTTGGAACTTCTTGTTAAGTCTTTTTTCATTAGCTATCTTATGAAACACTCTAAAACACTAAGAAGTGTATGATCTATTGAAGTTATTCTAAAAACTATTAATTTAGGGACCATTGCTTAGATATTTTTTTTTCATATATATAGTACAGGGACTCAATAAATACACATATATAAATAAATGTGTAATATGCCTAAATCTCGAGTCACCAAGTCACTTCTTGAATTTTTAAAGAAAATTGCCAAGCTTTTAAAATATTTACTTGGCATCAATTACTCAAAGACAAGGAAAGTTAAGATTTGTAGATAACATAGTTTAGTAAGAAATATAATTACATTATATTTTACATGTAATATTCTCAATCACGTTATGAGTGCTTACTTGTTTTGCTTTTGAAGGAACTGGAATTTAAGTAGTTAAGATTCTGACCAAAGACCAGTAACTGAGTAATAGCTATTAGGAAATTCTTATTAAATCTCTTTAACTCAAGACTTTGATGATACACAGAAGTGTCTATGACTAACCAGTTTCTGGTAAGAATTTTAATGGTAGATGAAAGGCAGAGAAGATTTTGTGGGAATGAATGCCTTTTAACCTTCTTTAGAACTAAGATGCGTATAGCAACCGACTGGCTAGGACTATTATATTACCAATCCCTATTTTGAGTCTGGTAAGTGGTCTCTTACATGAGAAGAGTATTTTTGCTGAGCACTGTGATGTTATTTTAAAGATATATTTGCAGAGTTAAATTCACAATTAATCCTACGAAGTGTCATGAATCCCTCCCCACCATTTATTTATGTAACACAGTTAGGAGGCATAAATGCTAAGAATGTAAATTGTATTTTGTTATTTAAACTATTTTGCTTCATTATCACAAGTCATGTTTAAATCATCAGAAACTTTCTTTAATTCATTCAATAGTCTTTCTCTTAGAAAAGTTCTCTGCCCTCAAATTCATTCAAGTAATTATTTTTATCATTTATCAGAACTCAGCTATTTTTTCACTTACTTGAAAAAGTTATTCTTATTTCTCTATACTAAGAAAAGTTCTATAGATTTCCTATAGTTTAACTCTATAGGTTCTTTATAGGTATAATTAGGATTCTGAGAGCTTAAGAAATTTACTAAAGAACATTCAGACTTAATTGGCTATTTTTATTAATATTTTATTTTTCTTTAATTACATTCCCTTTAATGTGAAAAATAACCCTTAAAAAAAGTGTGATAAACTAGGGGTCCATGGTCAGAAGCACCCTGAAGTTTTACTTGGCAGACAGCTCAATAGTGATAAAATTGTAATTAGTTGCCTGCTAAGTAAATAACTGAACACTCTTCATAAGAGTAATTATTTCCTTTCTTGTATTTCAAAAGATTTGGCACATCTACAGTGCACTTTCTTGAATGACAGTGATCAAATGAAAATTTGTGGCATGTGTGCCATTTCAGATAGGACACTAATAAGACACACTTCTTATTCACCTTTCTTTTTATCATTTGTTTATTTTTGTACAAGTCTTCTATTTATTTGGATTTGCAAGTTCCAATAAGCATTTGAACAATGAACTGTAAACTTTAAAACTGCAAAACTGAGGTTCATATCACCACTGGTATCTAACGACCAGTGCTCCTTAAACATGAGTTTCTCTATGAGTCACAAGGTTTTAACTATCGGCTCTGGTGCGGTAGGTGCGATGGAGGATTTGGAACATCTAGACTTTTGATAAGCTCTCAAATGATGCTGAAGTTATTGATGCATGGATGACGCATTGACCAAAAAGTCAGAATTAGTATCCCTTAGTGAAGAGGAAGGTATACAGAATCACCCACAGAAGATGTTAATCCTAGTACTAAGCAAAATACTAAAGTTGGATCTGAGGCCCAGTGTCCTGACTCTGGGAAATAAAAATTGAAGAATCCTCTAGAGTACAAAGCTGAACTCAGTAAAAGAAATTCTGAAGGGAATGTGAAAGAAAGAAAAAGAAAGTGACAGAATGGGGAGGGGGGAGGTGAAGGGAGGGAAGCAACAGATGTACATCTTTTCATGAAATAGATTGATGCCAGTAAGAAGTTTTGGGTTTATGGCTAGTTTGACAATAATGATTCTGCCTATGCACTAGCAAGAGATATCTTTCCATGTTCTGATCCCTCCTCAATCTCCTTTTTCAGAGTACTGTAATTTTCATTGTAGAGGTCTTTCATTTCCTTAGCTAGGTTAATTCCTTGGTGTTTTTTTCTTGAAGCTACTGTGAATGGTATTATTTTAATAATTCTCATCTCATTCACAGTTGTACAAATGTTAATAATCTTTGTGTTTGATGCTGTGGCCTGCTACATTACTGAAATTCATTATTAATTCTGAGTTTTTTTGGGTCTTCAAAGTAGAGTATCATCTCATCTTCAAAGAATGGCAATTGGGGTTCTTCCTTTCCTATATGTGTCCCTTTTGTTTGTTTGCTTATTTGCTGGTCTAATTTCTCTGGCTAATGTTTCTAGTACTATGCTGAGTAGAAGAGTTGGTAGTGAACATCTTTTTCTTGTTCCTAATTTTAGGGGGATGCTTTTAGTTTTCTCCTATTTAGTGTGATGATGGCTATGGTTTAACATATTTTTTGTCATATTCCGGTGGTCCTTCTATATAGGTTTTTCTTCAGAGTGTTTAATGTAAAGGAATTTTAGATGTTGCCTAAAGCCTTTTCTGCATCTATTGATAAAATCGTTGTTTTGACTTTTCTTTTGTTTGTACATTTTATTACATGTATCGTATTATGTTGCTGAGCCATTCTTGCATCTCTGGGATTAAACCTACTTAATCATGATGTATGATATTCTTGATAATGCACTAATTCTATTTGTTAATATCTTGTTGAGGACTTTTGCATCTATGTTCACCAAGAAGATTAGTCTATAGTTTACCTTTGTAGTTGGGTCTTTATCCAGTTTTGGGATGAGGGTGATACTGACTTCCATCAACAAGTTTGGCAGTATTCTATCCATTTCAATTTCTTTGAAGAGGTTGAGAAATATTGGTCATATAACATCATTAAAAGTTTTTGTATAATTTGGCAATGAATCCACCAGGTGCTGGGCTTTTTGTAGTTCGTAAATTCTTTGTTACTATGTTAACCTCATTGCATGTTATTGGATTGTCAAGTATATTTGTGTTCCTAGTTTATTTTGTTAGTTTCTGTGTGTCTAGAAATCTGTCAGTTTCTTCAAAATTGGCTAGTTTGTTTGAATAACATGTTTTGAAATAGTGCTGTCTATTGGATTTCTACAGTGGCTGTTGTGGCTTCACCTCTTCATTTTAATTACATAATTTAAGTCTTTTGGTAAGTCTGAATAGGGACTTATCTATTTTATTTGTTCTTTCAAACCAACTCTTTGATCCATTAAATTTTACTGTTTTTTTTTCTAAATTACATGAAATTCTCCTCTCATTGTTACAATTTCCAAACTTAATTTTGGTTTGGGGCTAGTTTGTTGTTGTTTGTAAAGTATCTTAATATTTTTCATAATGTTGTCTATTTAAACTTGCTCTGTTTTCCTAATGTGATCATAGTTTGTGATGAATTGTCCTCTTAGAATTGATTTCATAGTGTCCCAGAAGATTTAATGAATTGCAATGTCATTGTCATTAACTTCCATAAATTTTTGAATTCATTCTGTGACCTATTGGTTGTTTAGGAGTATATTGTTAATTTTCCAGGAGGATTTTGTCATTTCCAAAATTTCTTTTGTCATTAGTTTCTATGCTCATTGCACAGTGATTTGATAGTATCCATGTGATAATTTCTTTTATATTTATTTAAAGAGAGTTTGTGGACTAGTATGTGATCTATTTGGGGATACATATTAAATATAGCTGAAAATAATGCATACTACATAATAGAGGAATGGAATACTCTGTATATATCCATTAAATCCACATGATCAAGAGTGTAGTTTGGCTATGAAATTTCTTTATGACATTTTTTGTTTAATTGGTCAATCTCTTTTCAAAAGTAGGGTGTCAATCCCCTGCTATAGTTGCATTTGTGTTTGATTATTTAATTTCAGCAGTTTTTGTTTTATGAAGCTAGGTGTTTGGTTCGTCAGTGCACATAAACTTATCAATATTATCTCTTTTTGTTGGGTTGTTCCCTTAACTAGTATATAATAACATTTTTTGTCTCTTCTAATCAATTGTAACTTAAAGTTTACCATCTCTAATATTAGAACTGCTACCCTTGTTTGTTTTGGGAGTCCTGGTACATGAAATGTTTTCTATTCTTTTACTTTTAGTCTATGAATAGCCTTCAGATTAGACGAGTTTCTGAGGTACAAGACACTGTAGGATTTTATTTCATTTTGATCCAGTCTGCCAGTCTGTGTCTTTTAATTGGACAGTTGAGGACATTAACCATGAGACATATTACTGAGATGTGTTGGTTGTTTGCTATCATTCTTTGTACATTGTAGATATTGGACCACTTTTAAATTATTACTGTTATTTCTTGTGTTTAGAAAATCCTTTCCTACATGTATATCTTCAAGTGTTTTATTTATTTTATCTAAAATAAAATAAAATAAAATAAAATATGGCATTATACCAGACTAAAAAGATTATGAACAGCAAAAGAAGTAAGCAATAGTGTGAGAATGTAGCCTTAAGAATGGGAAACCATTTTGCTAACTGCTCCTCACAAACAACTAATATCTAGGATGTGCAAAGAACTAAAAAAAATATAAATAAATAAAACCAACTAACATTAAAGACCCAGTCAAGACATGGGCAAGAGAAATAAACAGATACTGCATAGAGCTTCCTCTGATCATCAAATATATGAACAATGTTCAACATCTTTGGTCATTAATAAATGTGAATTAAACGTGCTAAGTTTGTACCTTACTTCAGAAATAATGGCAATCATTAAGAAATCAAACAATAACAAATGCTGGCAAAGCTGAGGTGAAAAAGGAACCCTCCTTCATTGTTGGTGGGAATGTAAAACTAGAACATTCATTATAAAAACAATATGAGGATTTCTCAAATAACTGAAAGGAGAAACTCCATATAACCCAAAGATCCTCCTGCTAGCTACTTTCCATGAAGAGCTTAAGATATCATACTACAGAGATACATGTACAACAATGTTATTAGCAGGATAATCTGTAATAAATAAATCCTAGAAATATCCTATATATCCACTAACACATTATTGGATAAAACTGTGATGTCTATGAATGATGAAATACTACTCTGCTACAAAGAATGACTCATTTGTAGAAAAATGAATGCATCAGGAAAATATACTGTTAAGTGAAATAAACCAAGCACACAAGCTTAAATACCATATAATACTTCTCATTTGATTGAGGCAAAGTACAAACAGAATAAAAAAGGATGCATATAAGGAGACTAGGAGAGGAATCTCTTGCAATAGAGAAGTGATCCAATGGAAAAAAGTACAAGGGATGAGGAGAAAGGGAAGGGAAAATAAATAAAGATATGCCACATACAAGAATTTAGTAACTTCAATTTATGTAAATATTATATGACATGATATTAGCTAACAATAATAATATCAACAGGAATGAAAAATGAGATAGGGGATTTAGAGAAGGAAGGAGAAAGAAGGAGGAAAAGATTTAAGGAAATAAAAAAGATCTCTGACATGTACATATAACCAATCCAAAGATGAGTAACTTGCTGGAATTGCAAACATGTACTAATAAAATAAAAATAAAAAAGAAAGAAGCTGGACTACTGCGAAAGCTCTAGAATCCATGAGATAGGTCATTTGATAGAGGAAATTATGCTCTGAATAGCATAAATGGTTTCCATTGATAAAGCAATCAAGAAAATATACTTGACTTCTCTAATTGTTATATATAACATGGAATTATTTTTTCGATTGTTGATATAAAGTAGTTTGGAGTCAAGTTAATAGCAGTGCAGTTTAGCCCTCAGATTGTGAAGGACTGTTGTAAATTGCTTTGTGGCGGGTACTCTCTGTATCTTGTCATAAAATTCAATAGATGTTTGTGTACTAAGGTGGAAAATATTCCATGATAGATAGAATTCAGAATTTGGTTGTTTATCTTACTTGTTTTCCAAAATGAGAAGATACTTTTTCACAATAAGTGATCAATAAATTTGTTGAAAGAACAATAAATAAATAAACAAATAATTTTTCCATCATCATATTTTTTTGAGAATCTTTTCCTTCCAATTATATAGAGTTCTCTGATGCTCCAGAAGGGAGTTTCAACTACTATGAGACTCCCAAAGAGAGCTTTAAAATAACACTTAGACAAATAGAAGTTACCAAATGGTGGATCAATTTTCCCTTTTGAGTTTCACCATCAGAGTTATCTTCAAAAGCTTAATCAGTGTATTTACAATTTTTCTTCCAGTCAGATGGGAAATATATGTGTTATTTTTGCTTGTTTTTAGCCTCATCTATAAAACAATTTTAAAGCTAATCAACTGCTCTTATGAAAAACCTGAAAGTAGGAATATTTCATAAGTTAAATTATATTACAGAATATGCACAGGTTTTAAAATGATCAGAATCCACATTTGAAGACTAGATATGAGAGCACTATTTGCTTTTTTTCTCCTTAAGTGAATGACTAATTAATTTTATTTCAAAGAATCCCTTCTAAGAGACAGCTGAGAAACCGTGAAGATTTCTGTGTGAAGCAAATGAAGGAGAACTTTAAAAAAAGCTGATATAACTAAATCGATAGCCAAGTTTTAAGTGATTCATCCAGTATAAATATTACAGTCCTAACTCCCTTATTAAGGTTGAATTATATGTACCATCAGTAAAATCCCCGAATGGAAGTAGCTAATATTTCCTCAATCAACTCTAATTTTTCAATAGTTTGTCTCCCAAGTGTCAGTTAAGTGCTAAGTATGTGTGTAGGTGTTTTTGGAGTTGGGACTTTGATGTAATGTGAATGCAATGGACCAATTTAAAAACTATAAGTGAAACAGAACAAAAACCCAAAAAATATTACACGTGGAGAACTAAATATATTGTGTTAAAATATATTAGATTTTTTAAGTGTCAAACAACAGACATAAAATCAGGGTGATATATAAAAATAATATATGATTTAAGTTTGTTTTCAGGGAGTTTGTTTCGTCTATTTCTGGAATATTCAAGCTCTTTGGGTAGGCACTTAATGAATCTCTTTACAGAAGACAAGTCAAGGTTCCCAGCATGGCCACTTATTCAATGATTACTCATTTTCCAGCTTGTCCACTCTCTCAATTTCAATGTTATCATTGTTGAGGAAATTGTACTAAGGCAGAAATCTGTCATTAAATGAAGACAACTCAACCCTCTCAAACCTTTACACGGAATAGTTGTGGCACTCAAGAATGTAAGTCGCAAAATGACATCCTGGGATCCTGAAATCTTTCATTCACCTCACATGGCAAGTCATTTCTCTGACAGGGGTTACGTCATCCTTGCCTTGTGGCAGAGGGCCAAGAATGGTGATGTTATCTGCTTGAGGTCACTTGCCAAGCCTGGTCACAGTGGCTGACCACAGTGAGACTCATCCCTGTGACACAATCTTCAAATGTTAAAATAAAGACATCAGCTTCTATCAGCTATAATTTATTAAAGCAGTCACATTTCCTACATACGTTTCTATAATAGCAAATTTGATGTTTTCAATACTCATATAAACTGTGATGAGTTATCATATAAATATTGAATGAATGATTTGCTCACTAAATCACTTATTCCTTAAATCAAACTTACAAAAACTGAAGTGTTGCATCCAATACATAAGGAGAAGATTATGAATCATTAATAAGATATTTTTGGGTCAGGAACTGAAATATTTGAAGGAATATTTAGAAAGAAATAGAAAATAATTTCTATAAAATTAGTTATAAGTTAGAAAGTAAAGATAACCAAGAATTTTTGAATATATGCTTAAAGGGATATTTGGAGAAATCAAGTTATAAGATGGAAAATGATGAGGAAATTGAGAGGGGAGAGAATGGCATTTGTCAAAACCTCTAAATCTGCTAGAGCTGTTAGAATATGAGACAGAGACAGAGGGAAGACTGCTGTTTGTCTAGATTGGCATCTTCAGCTTCACCTACTGAGAAGCATAAGCAATAATAAATAAAGGTGGAAGAAAAAAGGCTGCTTGGATAGAACGTACACAAATCTTGATATGTCTATACAATTAACCATTGGAGAAAGTTATTTAGCAACATAAAATTCAGTTTCCGTGAGCCTCCACTAGTGATAAATCACTAAAAAAGATTAAATAAAATAATAGCTATTGAACTCTGTGTCCAAAGTAGATATCTGGCAAATATTAGGACCTTTCCCACTTTTCTTTAACACAGAAGGATTGATATTACCTAATTCAAAGGCAACGGTAACTACAAAGTCTGAGATATTCCTATTACTTTTGGTCCTAGAAATCAAATTCAATAATTTATTGAATTCTGGCCTGGATTCACTAAGGAGATACTCTCTATCGTTCTACCTTAACAACAACTTATATTTTTATGAATCCAGCCTTTTATATTTCCTGTCTTTGTTTTGGGAGATCAGTGATATAAGAAGACATATTAAGCCCTGGGGCTAAAAAAAATCAATCATTCAGATTGTGTCTCTACTTTAAAATTTGATGCATTGTTCATTATAATTTTTGAAATAATTTTGATTTTTAAAAAAGTATACATATTTATTTTGATTATGTAATTTCTAGCATCCCCTTAAACTGTGTGCCTTGTGCAGGTATTTCACCAGCTTTGCCCTAGTCCTATCTCTGTAGGAGATGCTTTTATAATGAGATTCAGAAATTTGTTTCTATGCTACTTTTTAAGAAATTTAAGGGTAAGCCACACATGGTGGCACGGGCCTGTAATTGCAGCAATCAAGAGGCTAAAGCTTGCAGCTTGAGGCTAAAGCAAAAGGCTAAAGCATGAGTTTCAGACCACCCTGAGCTATAGTTTAGGGTCAGCCTGAACTACACAGTAAGAAAAAAAATTCAAGGTGAATGCCATCATAATATATTCTACCAAACTACAGACAAGGAATAGGATCACCCGCAGATTGGGGGCTGGGATAGTGTCATGGCTTATGTCAGTGGCCCCCAAGCTTCAATTATGGACTTGATCAAATCTAGCGTTTGTGATTGGTTCTTTGTCTAGTGCTTGGATTGGTGGTGTGAGTGCTACACCCACCTAGGTATGGAGCCAGCATACAGTGTAATGGCAGGAAGATGTGCCTAGCTCTTTTGCTTTTGCTTTGGCTGTTTGCAGCAGCCATGAAGGGCTGTCACGCTGCCTTGAAGCCAACTGAGTATGGAATGAAACCTCCAAGAACTTTAAGAAATAAACCTTTCCTTCCCTAATTTTGGCCATCAAGTATATTGTCTCAACAATGAGTAAAAAGTAACAAAGACAGATAGTTTACTCTGACCAAGGAAATTGTATGCCCTGTGTGCTTTCCCTCTGCTGTCATTGCCTTAAATGGGGATCCTCATTGGCCTGTTTGTAGGGATTAAAGCCTGCTTCAATTTGTGTGGCATGAAGTTGGTGCCACTGGAATCTAGGCTTTTCTTTTTTGTCAATAGCAGTTCTGCTGTATTATGTTTTTCTAATGACAGATTATGACTTACTGAGGCCTTACAGCACTGTAGGCACTGGAATATATGTTTTGATTTTTCCCAACTTTGTGTAATTAAAGTTATACAAGCAGAATTTATAACTAATGTTTTTCAGATGGGGAATCTGAAGCTTATAAAGATCAACCAACATTTGTTATTTGAACTTAGTTTCAAGTATGCCTTTCTCAAAGAAAAGAAAAGGGAAAGCATAAATCAGATTAGAATTGGATATTTAGCTCGGTGGCATAAGCGCCTGCCTGGCAAGCACTATGTTGTGAGTTCAATCCACAGTACAAAAAAATATTGGATCTGAACTCTGAAATTACATTATGATTACACTAGAGATTACCATAGCCATAGATGAGAGATATGTATAATCAGCATACTAGTAGAAGCAACATCCTGATTGGAAATCTCAAAGCATTGGAAATAAAGCAATAACATCACATATAAATGAAATCATCATTAAGTCCTAAAAATAGAGAACATATATGAAATCAGTTCATTATTGTAGAGAAGGAAAACTGTCCAGACACTGGGGAAATCTCAACAGCTCAGGTTGCCAGAGTTTGGGATATACAGTACTATGATTAGTCTAGAAAAGCAAGCTAAAGTCTAGAAATCAGATAAATTTGGTAAGCACAATGCTGATTTAAAACCAAATGGGGGAGAAATGCATGATTACAAGAGATAAACAAACTAACTGTCCTGGTTTAACTGCACCTGAGAAGGTTGCTCCTAATGCAGCCATTTGGGATTAACACTAGGACATTTCAGAAAAACAGGAAGAGTACTCAAGGAAGCCAGGATGTTGGTTACTATAGAGTAAATTGAAGATTGAGTCTTAGCAATAAATACCCAGAAACACTGAACTTGGTCAAGAAGGCAAAGTAAAGTGATGGATGTTGTAAATTTAGAATGCAAGTTAGGCAAGTGAGGCAGTGAGAAGGGCTAAATGAAATACAGGCTTGAGATATGAAAGACTCAGTCATTCAAAAAGCATTAGACTATGAAAGTAGATAATACACATGCAGATTGATATACAGTAAATGGTAATAAATTCCGTAGCTGAGAAATAGTTATGGAGAATTAGTGGCTTGAGCTTTACCAATTGTAGTGAGATAAGATAGGTGGCTTTAAAACTAAGACTTTAAACACAACTGTATGGTCATTGAGAAGACTTGAAAGAAAGTAGAAAGATATCAGAAGATGCAGGTGTCACACAGGGTAGACACATTATATTCCAGTTATGTCTGTCCATTTGAATAGAATTTAATGATAAAATACAATTGTAAAAGATAGCTTCTGAATTAATATTGGGATTGGTCCCTGAGGTCAAGATAAATGTTTCATATTTGATTCATCAAACATCAGTGAACCCACTCTGACTTTGATCAGAGAATTACATATTAAATTGACCTATGCTTTGCAGGAATTACAGATGATGGTGAGCAGGGAGTCACTGTCAGGTATGAGAAAAACTGCACAGAAGCGAGAGGAGGCAAGGCTTTAGGGAATGAGAGGGACATGGAAAGAATGAGGTAGAGACAATTTTAGAATTTAAAGCAGGGTAAAAATGGGATGAGCTCAGGTATTTTTCTTTTCTTTTTTCTTTGTTTTCAATTTTTAAAAATAAACTCCTCCTATGTAGTTCAGGCTGCAGTTGAACTCAGTATATAACCCCAACTGGCTTCCAACTCATGGTGATCCTCCTACCTCAGATTCTTGAGTGCTAGGATTACAGTTGTGCATTACCTGGTAATCACAGCTTTTCAATAAGTGCGAGCTTCAGGAATTTCTCTAATCTTAGGTCTATTAGCCCACTAGGATTGTGGCTTTAGGAAGAAGATTTAATCTTTCAAATCCTTAGATTGTCAAATACAAAATGAGCACAGAATTACACATATCAGAGATCTAATATAAATTATCCTATACAACAGACATAAAATTCGTATTTCAATGCTCACCACTTAGAACTGTAGTGAATGCTGATTTTAGTGTGATAAATCAACAGAAATTACATATTCCCATGGTAAAGTGGTAAAGTGTCAGAAATTCCATCACAGTTTTTTGTAAAGTGCTACAGGGCTTCTCTAAAAGTTCAAAATATAGTTATAGGGATTCTACCTTTGAGGCTATAGCAATTAAAAATGACAAATTAAAGGAGCTGCTTGGTGAAATTAATAAAAAATGATACTGGAATTGTATTTGGAATACTCCAATCTGATCTATTATAGGATAAGTGCTTTGGTCTGTAAAGGAACTCCATGGATTCTCTTCCCTCACCAGATTCATGAACTGACTATTCTGAATACTTAGAAATCCTGATGATTGGAATTTGCATGTTAAGTTGTAAAGTGGGACCAAGATTTTTCCAGGAGCAGCCACCTGGCACCAAGTTGTAAAAGTGTCTTGGATGATGACAATTTAGAAGACTTAATGAACCAGGTTAAGTGGAAAATAAACTTAAATGAGTGTAAAACCATTCCCAAGTAAAAGAGTTCATTTTACATGCCACATTGGCTCTCTCTGAAGATGATTTAAAGAAGAAAAAAGACAGATTGAGAGCATTCTATACTCCCTCTGCAACCCACAGTGAGATTTGAGACTATCAGTGCTCACTTTGGAATTTCCATAATGACTAGAGAATATATGTCCATATGGCTAGGGAATGCCCCTCAGCCAACAACTCTTAAAAGGAAATTATAAGTGCACTAAAGGGCATCGTTAACAGTGATATTCTCTTAACCTTACAGCAGTGTATTTCAGTTTATGGAAGTAATACTGAGATTTACAGACCTTCGGGGAAAGCACTGACTGTGGGTTTAATTGTCATGGTTAGATGTGTGAGTGTCCAGGCTGGCAAAATGTTTTTGAATGTGTACTTCATTCAGGTTCAATAGGTGTTGGATAAATAGACCTGCCTGGAACATTCATGCCCTTGTGTCCATTTATCTATTGAGAAAAGAAAATAGAATGTGTATTGTAAGAATTCATATCAATGTGGATGCATTAAGAAAACCAAATTATTGCTTGGTAGCATAAAATCAATTGTGCTTTGTTAGGGAACATTAGATTCACAAAAAACAATTGTGAAGACATCTACAGCACTGTAGGCACTTCTTGGCTTGAACAACTTGAGCTAACACATTTTATAAAAGATAGATATGATTCAATCATTTTCAGTAAATAACATGCACTTCCGCCCCTCTGTGGGTGAAGCAGTTGCCTTAGCAACACAGGTGCCAGATGACTTACCCTGCATATTGTGTTTGCCTATTCCTCTGTGCTGATTTGCTCTCCAATACATAAGGTTAAGAAAAGAGGTTTTAAAAAATGCTTTGGGGACATTAGTCTATAAAAACATTCTAGGAAAAGGAAAATTTCAACAAATCTTTTCCCATCTATCATGCATTTGATCATGTTCACTCAGCTGGGAGAATCCTCTTCACTTCATCACTTAAACATTCATCCAAGTTTTATTTTTAACTGATTCACTTGACTTCTTGGTGGAGTTCCCCTGACATAATATTAACTCATATCTCTTCTGACCAGATTTTTTTTTAACAACTCACATATAGATCATTCACATGGTCTCCTTGTCCTGTGGTTGTCTGAGTGATGATGCTGAATTCTCAGAACCATGAGAGAAATAAACACAGTCTGTAATGAGAACAGAATAAAATCTGACTCAATAGATTTAAAATTTGCATGGTCTCTTAAAGACTGAAAGAAAAGACAGTCTAGGTAAAAACAACCTATAATTTTTAGTACTGATCATTTATATGTGTAAACGATGATCGTTTGCATAATTTCCCTTGCTGATAGAAATTGGATCTAATAATTTGAACATAAATTTTTCCTAGAAAGGGACTGTGGCAACTTGGTTTTACCCGTGTTTACTATCTGAGTAGATTGGAATGACTGGCTAATTTATAGTCCATTGATGTACTGTATAGAATTTACTCCTAACAAAGACATGGGGTACATGATTCTTTTGTGGCACAACTTTGTCTCCTTACTATGATGGATTCTTTCCAAAAAAACCCGGTAATTCTTTCAGAATTTCTTAGCATGACAGTGTCCTGTGTATTTTCCCATACCCAAACTTCACACTGACAAGGTCCTTTACCTCCAATGCTTGCCCAATGGCAGTGCCATCCTCAGAGAGCACTTAATTTCCATCATAGCAGTATGTTTTTGCTGTTGATACTTAGTGCATTGTATTTCAGATGTTACAATTTTATATTTAATAAATTTATTTTGGAGACTTGGAGATGACATGGAGGGTTTGTGAACAGAAACATTTTTGTGTACACCAGATTATGCAGGAAAATTAGACTTCATCACCAAGTTCTGATTTTTATGGTTAATCGCCTTTGACTATGAAGAAATATCGGTTCTTGAAGGCAAACTTTTTCTAAGGAAAACAAATGCATTTGTCTGTGACTTTTTCTCCCCTTTAGAAAAAAGTGTTTTCATTCACATGAAACATATGAACCACATATGTTGCTCTTCCCCAGTGAGTACACGCCTCTTGGAGGACTATTGTGTTGCAGAATCCATTTATTGAAGACAAAGAAGTGGCAAGGGCTTCTTTCCATTTGCTCACCCATCATTGAAGTGGTGTGGTGTGCAGAGACATGTTAATATTGATTTAGGTCACAGCTTCACAAGGACCTTTGAGATTCATAAACATTACATGGAACTGCTCTAGTGATACTCATAGAGTAACACAAACACTTTGGGTAAATCAATATATAAAATAGAATGCTCTCCAAAAATCAGTTTTTCAATGTAAAACATGAGACATGCTACACATTAAGTATCACTGATTTCTGAAGTTTAAACTTCTTCAATTTGGTGAAGTAAGTCTACAATAGTATTTTTTGATTTAAGAAAGATCCACAGAATAGTCATTAGAATTTTCTTCTACAAAACTTTATAAATACCTTTGTGCTTTATTTGTCTTCTAAATTCTGAGGACTGTGAATCTTAGATCAATGGAAGTGTAACGTATCTCACTTTATTCACAGCCCAATATGCATAGTGCTGTGTCTGCAATTGCAAATATGATGTCACTGCTTGACTTACAAGAGGATAGTAATGCTATAAAGTTACTGTTACAATGTCTTCATTAATTTCCATGTTCCTAAGAATGCAGGAGGTGTCATTGGTCAGCAGAAGTGCTAGGTACAGTGCTGAAACATTTCCTATTAGAAATTATCTGAGCACTATTAACTTTCTTTCCCATCTTCTTGTGACATTTTTGCTTGATGAAGTAGGAAGACTTAGTTCATAGCTAATATATCTTTAATATATCCCTACCACTTACTAAATCTCTATGTTAAAGTGTCCTTATCCATAAAAAGGGATTATGAAAGCTTTTACTTTAACAATTGCTATTTAGTCATGAGAGAAATGCAAATTAAAACTACACTGAGATTCCATCTCACTCCAGAAAGAATGGCCAAGACAGAAAACACTACCAACAACAAGTGTTGGAGAGGCTGTGGGGAAAAAGGAACTCTTCTGCACTGTTGGTGGGAGTGTATACTGGTACAACTACTGTGGAGGTCAGTCTGGAGATTCCTCAAAAAGCTGGGTAGGGAAGTCCCATTTGACCCAGCTATTCCGCTTCTAGGCATATTCCCAGAAGAACTGAAAACATCATACCACAGTGATATATGTGCACCCATGTTTATAGCAGCATAATTTGTAATAGGCAGATCTTGGAAACAATCGAAGTGCCCATCAACTGAGGAATGGATAAAAAAGTTGTGGCATTTTTATACAATGGAGTACTACTCAGCTATAAAGAATGATGACATTGAGATATTTATAAATAAATGGACACGACTTGAGACCATTCTCTTAAGTGAAATAAACCAAACTCACAAGGGTAAATACCATATAATCTCCCTAATATGAGATTTGATAAGAGTATATAAGACTATATGGTAAGCATGAGGCCCCATTTCATAGCTTTGAAGTCTTTCAAAGTTTTAAATCATCATTTGGAATGGTGTTATCCTGTTTTGTTTGACTATATCATACGTGATGATATGAACAGCTGTTTTGAAGAAAACATGATATGAACAGCTGTTTCGAAGAAAACATTATGACAGCTATTGCTGATTTAATATTATCCTTCTTAGAAGTCCTACCATGCTTTTTTTGTTCTACTACCGTTGGTTCTATCTACCACATTGTGTCTTATTGGAATTTGAATATGTGTGATAGTTCAAACAAATTTTTTTCTTTTTTATCAAAAATGAGATATTATAGTACCCATTGATCATTTTCTG
>PVJX010002451.1:0-54456 GCA_004027295.1 Dolichotis patagonum | reverse complement strand
CTTCTTTCACTCTATGCATGGCTTTATACTATTGTGTTATGTTTGATATTATTGTATTTGAAACTATGCTCAACTATAGCAGAGTAAGAGACATGGTGTTAGCTACTGTTGATGTCCAGTTGACTTAATGTAAAGTACTGTGTTGCTTATGTTGTCCTGTTCTGATCTGCTCTGTACTGCCCCCTTTTGTTTTATTCTCTTTCAAATAAAAAAAAAAGAAATTATGGTATTGAACATGTATAAATAGTCTCTCACATGAGGAATGCTCAAAATCTATTAGCCTTTGTTAATATCATTAATATTTCCTGTGAAAATGTAGAAAAAGGCCTCCGAACTGAAAATAGTAGGCTGACAGGCATTAACATTTTGCTGGAATTCAAAAATATGCATTATTTTTGGCTTACCTTATAGTTCTTAAAGCATATTTTTGTTTGAGAATGTGCTATAGTATTTCCTTTAGGAATAAGTATGTTCAAGCAAAATTAGTGAATATAAATAATAATTGAAATTACATTTTGGGTTATGTACAAAAATAGTCTTTGAAGGAGATGGGGTGAATGACTTACAGTGGGGTTAGGCAGGAAGCAATGTGCTTCTTACTTGATATCTTCTTGTTCCATGTCGTTTTCCTCTGATGCCACAGCTCTGCCTCTTTTAATCATGCTATTCTTGTGTTCTTCCCATTATAATATGATTTATTTTCTCTAAGAAACCATCTCAGCTCTGCCCTAGAATTGTCTTCATTCAATTTTTCAAACCATCATTTTAAGAATTTTTTGTGGTGAAACAATACAGTGGTCGTCTTTTATTCTACCCTTTGCTAGAAATATGAACATAGAGGAGGTGTTTTACTTACCAATTTCTTCATCTGTCATAAGAAGAAGATGCAAGTAGACTGCTTGGAACTTGGTGTCAAGATTATATTTGATAAAAATATATGAGGAACTTAAAATATTTTCTCTAAATGATTTAGAGGTATGATGGTTATACATTTATTTTAGTGTCTCCAGTTTTTATATCTCTTCCTCTGTCCCCTGCTCCCTCAATTTTTTTCCTTTATCTTCATCTTTTGACTGTGGTTTGAGCATCTTGCTGAAAGAGGACCATGTCTCCCTAGTACACCTTTGTAATAAGAACTCTATTCTGTCCCCAAAACTCTCACCAAAACCATATTTATTGAATTAAAGTTGCTATTGAAGTTTTAATTTATATTTTCTATTAAAGTTTTGAGCTTGATTACAATAAAGGACATTTAAAATAAGACCATGTAAATTTAAATGTTAAATTCAGATATTATATAAAGGGAATGGGATGTAAATATGCCAAATACCTCAGCTAATAGAGTTACTGTAATTGAACGTAAATTCAGCTGTGCAGTCTTGGCAGCATAAGCAGAAGACAACCTGTGATAGATTATAAGGAGTCTTAAGAGTACTTTTCCAGGGAGTATGTTCACAGTGAAGCTAGATCTGACCCCAGAAGGTGCTAAAAGTTGCCTTCAACAAGTTGAATGAGAGAGTTGATCTACGTATTTACTTCCTTAAGTGGTTCCCGAACAGAAAAATTTATCAAATAAACAGGATAGATTTTCACTGACTATTACTAATGCAGAACAGATGTTTTATAACATATTTCTCCAGTTTGCCACTGTTTTTGTGTTTTCTTTTAAAATATTCAACTATAATTTGAAATTTGATATATCACCAACCAAGTGACCTTGCTAATTGCATAATGCTGTATTTGAAGCTGAGGAATTATTTTTGGATAGCTGGTATAGCAACGCACTAATTCTACTCATTCATTTAGTAGTTTACAGTGTATAAAATGCTTCGGAATATATTATCACATTTAGAAACACAAAAGAAATACACTGAAAGAGCTCTAAGTTCAATGTTAAACAATTCACATTTCACTCTGCCCATGAAAACATTAAACTTTCCCTGCTATTTCTAGTTCTTCTCTCTCCTGATTCATCTTTCAATGACTCTGCAAAGAGCATCTTTGAGTTGCACAAATTTCAATATTTAAATTGTTAATATTTTTATATTAACAAACAAACAAATGCTGGCATAAGCAGTTATAAAAAAGAAAAAAGTTATCAGACAGCTACAAAATCTAAACATGTCTTATTCCCCTGAGGCTTTATTTTTTAAATATTTTAAGTCACTATGTAGTTCACTAGGGACAGTATTATGGGATCTTTTTGTCTTCTGACACTTTCTCAACTCAAGTCTTGTAATTCTATCCTGAATTCCTGCCTTCATCCTGGAGCCAGTGGGGGAATTTTCACAAAGTTTGATATTGAATGTAAAAAAAATAATTAGACTCTGGTCTTTCAAATGATATTGATGATCTTGTATTAGCTTTTCATTACTATAGCAACTACCTGATATAATTTAACTTCTAAAGAGGAAAGCTTCATTTTGGAGATTTGGATAGTCTTGGTCCATGACCTGTTGTCCCCTTTAATTTGGGCCTGTGAGAGTGTAATACATTACAGCAGAATTACCTGGTAACAGAGGCCCATTCACCTCATGAATGAGTTTGATTCAGAAAGAGCCCAAAGCCTACAATTTTATCTGAAGATGTACCTTCAATGACCTAAAATTTCACCAATGGCACCACGTCCAGTGTTTCTACTACCTTTTCATAGTGGTCCACTAGGGAGTGAGACTTCAACATAAGCATTTTTAAAGAATGTTTCATATGCAAATTATATCACCTCTTTTTACATAACTTCAATGTCTTAATCTATTAAAATGTTCCTATGTGTTTCACTGTATCTCCAATAATAACCTCTCCTTCTCTCCTTGTTACAGTTTATACCTGGATGTTCCCCAAGAGCCTCATGTGCTCCTAGGTGGAGCTTTTTTGTAAGGAAGCTGAATTGTGGAGGTGACACAGCTGACTTGCTCTTAGGAGTAGAGGGTGTTCCTAAGAGATGTACTAATGGAGGTGTGGACTGGAAAGGTTTGTCTCGCTCCTGGAATTGCTTTTTGACTTGCTGCTGAGAAATCATGATTAGAGCCTCTGTTGCTCCATGGTGCCCCTCTGCCATGCCATCGTGCCTTTGAACTGGAAACCTGAGACAGAAAGAACCTCTTTTCCTTTAAAATGTGGGTATTGGGTATGGGACTCGAGGGACAAGAAAGTGACTTGAGCCAACTTCAAAGTTTGGAAAACCACACAACAAGCAAGAGAAAAGATATATGTGTGAGAAAGGGCTTAGGCTGAGAGCAATGCTATTTTAATAATGCTTTATCACTGAGGTAACCCATTTTAATTAAGTTTACAAGAGTTTCTACTCCTTAAAAATTAAATGGACTAAAGAAGCACCCATACATTGCATCGGAATAAAAAATAAAACTAGTTTCTCTCATACCTTATTTCAAGATTTTTTTTTGAATTTTAGAAGTCAAGTGCATAGAATTAATTCTACGTGTCATTACAAACTATACTATGCATAGGTTCCTGATGTTTTTGACATGTCTTTATTTAGTTTGTTTTTATTTCTCTCTCAAATACTTTCTCTCACTGTTTTCTGACACTTACCTTCATAAGCACTAATTCATTCCTTTGGGTATTTGTAAAACATGTATCACTCATTTTTGTTTAGATTACTTGAAGAGATTTTTTTTTCTTGAACAGAGATGGAAAATGACTCAAAGTCCAGTCAATCAGGAAACTGAGGTGGGATCATCATGAGTTGAGAGCTAGCCAGCTCAATTTAGTAAGACATCTTCTCAAAACAACAAAACAGACAGCTAAGGATGGTGGTGCACACCTGCCATCCCAGCTCTTAGGAAGCTGAGGCAGGAATATCACCATAAATTTGAGATCAGCCTGAGCTACATGGCTAGTGATATCCTGTTTGAAAAAAATCAACCCATCGGTCAATCAATTAAATACAAAAAATAGTCAATTTTTTCTTATTTCATTCAATACATTTTAAAAAGACAATGTATAGTTCTCTATGTTTATTAGCCTCTAATTTATTTTTGTTGCTTCATAAAATTCCACCCTATTTTATGTTCTAGAATGAAATAATTGTCTCACGTGTCTCCACTAGTTATACCTCCTCTAGTTGAGGTATAACAGTCTTCTTTGCATGTATCCCTCATATATGATTAGATAGCTTCTCTGGGAAACACATCCAGAACTTGAACTCATTTCATGGGTGATACATGATAATTATACCCAAAAGAATTACCACAAATACTGCTGTTGCACAGGTGTTCCTTTCACCTCAAATTCTTGCCAAGCGTGGTTTTTTTTTCAACTTCCTTTCATCAGGCACAAAAAAGCACTTTCACTTTATTTATCTAACAGTAAATTAGGTAAATACTTTACCTTCCCTAAGCCTAGAGTGAATTTCTAATCAAGGTTACTAATATCATGACAGTCGTTTTCCCTTTTATTAAATCTCTGCTGATATTTTTCTTATCTTTTCTTTTTTATTTTATGTTTTATTTTCTGCTGTTTTTGATTTTAGAAATTTGCAAAAATTCTACAAATCTTACAATTTGTTTATATTAAATTAATACATAATTGTATATACTCAAGGAATATAGTGTGATAATTTGATTTTTCTTCAATATGTATTGGATACATCAGGGTAATTACTATTTCTATCTTCTCAAATAGTAATCATTTTAGTGTTGAGAATTTTAAAATTTCTGTCTGATAGTTATTTTAAATATATAATAAATTATTATGACATACAGTCAGCCTACTGTGCTAAATAATAATAGAAATTATTCTTTTATCTAAGGTATTTTCACCCTATAATCTAACCTCTCCCTATTCTACCTTACTATTACAATTCCTCATCTCCACTGACCACTATTCTCTTTACTTTTGTATTTATTTTTACATCTTAATGATAACAGGAAGTATCTGTCTCTCTTTTGTTTGTCTGTATCTTTTGTTCCTTATTATTAAAGACAAAAGTAAATTCAGGAAGAATTTTATCCCTAAGTGATGACACAATCTTGTAATCCTAGTACTCTGAGAGACTGAAGAAGGAAGATTACAAATTTCAATTTAGCCTGTGCCATTTAGGAAGATTCTGTGTCAAAATAAAAATAAAAGGGTATGAGAAGGTAGCTCAGCCAGAGACCCTTGAGTTCAATCTCCAGCACTGTAGCAAATAAGGAAAGAAAGAAAGGCACTTAAAAAAAGAGAATAAAGTGTTTGCCAATTTAATTTGGAAAAACAAAACCCTGTAAAAAATCTTTATATTCCTAGTTCAAACATTAACCTAAAATACTGAGAGGATATAATAAGGGTTCTACATTCAAAAGGGGTGCAGAATAGATTGATGACTGATCCCAAATGTTGGAATTAGTCTACCTGATATAACCAATTTTGTCATTTCTCTATTGGCCTAGTAATTATATAATTCTATATTTATTAACTATGTTATGGATAATTTATCATAAAATACAGATGAACCCTAATCTGAAGCAAAGAAATTAATGTGAAAAACCATGTAATACCAATATACAATCTAAACTGAAAGTCAATTTTTTACTAATAAATTGTTTTTGTCAGAAAATGTAATTGATTTCTTCTTGTAAGTCAGAAAAGGAATTAATGAGTTTAATTTTGATACTTGAGATTTGCTTCCCAATGAAGAATAAACAAATATATCTTTACACTTTCTAGCCCTATATTCTGTTTTTCTGACTCTACAAACTGAAAGTCTTTGAGAAACTCAACTTATCACTTATTTTGAAGATACCATGACAAATAAAGTTATACTAACAATATAAAAGCCTTTTTAGCCCATGGTATTTGTTTCTAGGCAGGAATTCTACAGAATTTAAAAAAAATTCTCATCTCAAGAACCAATACAGATACATTCTCTTGATGTCAAAATAATAGATGTTACTTGATCAATATGTTCAAAATTGGCTTTTAGTGTAATATTAAACTGAGGAGAAATATTGATAATAAATATCTATACATGGTATTGCTTAGGGGGAAATATGACAGTTCCTTTGATTATTTGAAAAATTCTCAAATAACATTTTTTACACTATTTTAATTATCTCAGAAATAAGTCCTAAATAAGAAAATTAAACTTTCTTAATATAAAAATAACATTTCAATTAATTAGTAATTCAATAACTAAAATTCAAAAATTAAAGAGTGGATTATAAACATCAGTTGGAGCTCAGAATCTCAGCATTAGAATATAGAAAATCAGAAAGGAAATGAACTGAAAAAAACTGGTAATTTTATTTCCCTTTGAGTGTCACATCTTTTGTTAATGTCCAGAGGTGAGAGGAATTAGGCCTTCTTCAAAATTGTACATAATGCCATTAATTACATTTTCTATACTCTTATTCTTTTTCTTCAAAGGTGAAGACATTCTAAGTTTTTCCCATCACTTTTATTGAATTTCATGCTCACAAAATAACCTGAAGTTAAACATGACAATAAAGTTCTTTAAAGGTAGTTGTAGTTGTAAAGGTAGTTGTAGCTGTAGCAGCTCCCAGGGTCAGTGTGAGGCTTAAGAGTTCAAGTCAGCAACAGATCATAGAGCCAAATTCAGACCATCCAGAGCCAAGTTCAAAACAGGAGACACAAGGATGCTATAAGATGAACAATTTGAGTTCCAGCCTCACAGCCAGAACCAACCTGAACTTCAATGGAACTAAAGGTACAGGCTTGCTGGGTTATCCACTACCCTCCATAAAACTACTACTGGGTTCCTAGGATTATTTAACATGGATCTGACCTCTGTCTGCCTGCTTTGTCTACTAGTGACAGCAGAGACTTGACTTGAAGCAGACATTTTTTTCTTCCATTGTCTTTCAGTGTTGCTTCTAATCTTCCTCTTCTTGTATTTCTCCATTTTTTTCTCTAAAACCTTTTAGATTCTTTCCCCTGAGGATAAAATTGCAACACTGAGGGATTATTTACCATATGCCATTTTCTAGTTTGTTTTAGATTTTGTTATATAGACACAAATCAAGTTCATACAGCTAAAGGTGGTAAATTAATGGTTTACACAGTTTGTCATTTTCTAGGCTTTGATGCCATTATTATTGCTAATTGTATGACTTTTGCTGAGGTGGCATAATTGTTCTAATCAGTTATTCTTCCTGGTATGCCAAGACTGATATTACCTAAGGATCATAAAAATACCCCAGAACAGTGCCAAAGACCCAGTGGCTGGTCCAAGTAGGCAACAACTTCTCATCCCCAATGCAATGAAGAGGTAGAGTCTTGCAACAGATTCAAAATTCAAAAACCCGCTCCACCTGGAAGACATCTCTGATGGGCAGTCATTTCCTAAGAGTCCTAAATGCTAGCAATAAAGCTACTCACCATAAGCAATTAACAAGCATCAACCCAGGAAATGAACTTAAAAAATAGAAAATGAGAAAAAATTTAAGCAATGTGTGACCTCAGACTTCTAGCTCACCATAGGGGAACACAAGACAATGAAGTGGAACAAGTTGAAAGTCACCCATATGGAGGTCCTGAAATGGTAATAGCAAAAGTAACAAGGCAGGTGAATGAGGCTCTAGAAAAAAATCAAATCAGAAATAATTACTCAGATGACTACAGAAATGTTGAAAGACACGCTTAGTGTGTCCAGAGCAGAAAATCTACATATATCTACATAAATATATGTGTAAATTTGCATATATATATTATATACACACACACACACACACAGGAGCCTAGGAAAAATATGGAAACCATGAACATCCAATGTATTTCTAGCCCTAAAATAAATCCTCCAACTCAAGTTGGTGTGTCACACAAAACTCTTTCAAAATTGATGGAGAAATAAGACATTTCCATAAAAATGCCTGAAGAAATTCATGCACACTAAACCAGCACTCCAAATGTTCTGAAAAACATTCTAGAAATAAATAAGAAGGATTACAACTATATGAGTCCCAGAAGAATGAATCCAGTAGGCAGGGAGGAATTAAACATAGAAAAAAAGATGAACAATCAACAGGAAATAACATGAGACAAGGATAAGTAAATACATATTAGTTATAACCATTAATGTTAAGGGTCTCAATTCACCAATCAAAAAAACCAGACTGGCAGAATGGATAAAAAAGCAAGATACAACAATATGCTGCACACAAGAAATGCATTTAATACAAAAAGAAATTCATGGACTGAAAAATCAAAGGATGGAAAGCAATAGTTGATACAATAGGAGGCTGAAAAAAGGCAATGGTACCTATTATCTTTGCAGACAAAGTGGATTTCAAACTAAAACTAATTAAGACATGCAAAGATGGTCACTACATCCTTGTGAGGGGAACAATCCAAGAGGTAGTAATAACAATCATAAATATACATACCAAATTCCTTTGAACCCAACTATATAAAGGAAACATTAATGGACACAAAAAATCAAGAAAGCAATAAGACAATTGTAACAGAGGACCACAATGCCCCATCTATTCAATCAACAATAATATATCAGAAATGAACTGAAATTTTGAGCAAATGGACTTAGTATATGTCTACAGAGTGCTCCAACCCACAATATTAGAATATATATTTTTCATGGGTGTTTATAGGGTGGTTCCAAAAACAAACCACATCCTAGCTCATAGAATATGCCTAAGTAAATGTGATAGAATTGAAATTATCCCATGCATATTATCAGACCATAATGCAATGCCATTGGAAATCAATGACAAGCCACAAAAACTTCATATGCACATGGAAATGAAATAATACCCTCACAAACAACCAGTGAGTCATAGATGAAGTTAAAAAAGAAATTAGTTTCAAACATCAAACAACACAACGTATTGGAACTTAAGGGATGTAATGAAAGCAGGTCTCTGAGGGAATTTATAGCAGTGAATTATCACATCAGAAAAAAAGAGAAACCGCAAATCAAAACTTAATGTTGAACTTCAAATTTTTAGAATAAGAGAAAGTCAAGCCAAAAGTTCATATGAAGGGGGTAATTATAAAAATCAGAGCATAAATTAATATAGTGGAGTCAAAGAAAGCTATACAAAGAAGAAAGCAAAAAGTTGATTCTGTGAAAGATGAAATAAATTTGAAAACATATTAGCCAATCTTAGCCAAAAAAGGAAAGAAAATATTAAAATCCATTCAATTAGGAATGAAAAGGGTGAAACCACAATGAATCCTGCATAAATACAGAAGATTTTCAAAACCTATTTCAAGAACCTATATTCCAATAAGAAGAAATAGACACAGAAGAAATAGAGAGATCCCTAAATGCATATGAGTTAGCAAAGCTGAATCAAGAAGATATAACAATCTTAAATAAACAGTATCCATCAATGACACTGAAGATATAATTAAAAACCTGCCAATAAGCAAAGCACAGGACCTGATGAATTAACTGCTGAATTATGTAAGAAATTTAAAGAAGACCTTATGCTCTTACTTCTCAAACTCTTTAATGAAAATGAAAGGGAAGTGGTACTCCCAAACTCATTCCTGGAAGCAAGAATTACCCTGATGCCGAAACCATAGAAGGGTCCAACAAAGAAAGAGAGCTAGGGACCAATCTCCTTAATACACATGCATTCAAAATTCCTTAATATAGATACTGGCAAACAACTAGCAGCCAATCATGAAGAAAAGTATATACTGTAACTGAATAGGATTTATCCCAGGGATACAGGAGGTTAATATATGCAAGTCAATAAATATAATACACTCTATTAACAGAGCAAGGACAAAAACCATATGATCATTTCAATAGATGGAGAAAAAGCATTTGACACAGTCTAGCACATTTGCATGATAAAACACTATAAAATAGCAGTAGATGATCTCTTTCACCATATAAAAACATATATAATACAACTATATATCTTTAATTACATATTATAACCTATTTTCTTCTGTACTATTTCAAGTTACTGTAATTCATTCTTTTTGAATGCTAAGCATCATTAAATTAAATAAGCATAATTTCTCTTCACCCATTTTTGAGGAATCTGAATTACTTTTAGACTTTTATCATAACATATACTGCTGTTATAAGCATTAATATATACACATACCTACATATATAGATAGGCACATGTATATGTGTACACACATATAATTTCTTAGATTGCATGTTTGAGCTGGTTGATTTACAGTGTATCTCAATAGATGCAAAAAAATCATTTGACAATTTCCAAAATCCATTCATGATAAAACTCCCACAGATCATTAGAATAAATGGTCTTTACTGCAATCTGATAAAAGCTATCTATGACAAACCAATAGCCAATGTCATAGTAAATGGACAAGAACTTAAAGCCTTCACTCTAAAATTAGTAAAAATGTATGAATGCTTACTGTCTCCACTTTTATTCAATATAGTTTGGGAGACATTATTCAGGCCAATTACACAAGAGAAAAAAAGGAATTAAGATAGGAAAGGAGGAAGTAAAATTATCATTTGTGGATGACATGATACTCTACATAGAAGACCACAAAAACCACCAAAAGACAACTAGATTTAATGACCAAATTCTGTGGCATATAAATATGAAACCAATGCTTAAAAATCAATATATTTCCTAGACACAAATAAAGTCTTACAGAAGAAGTTAGGGAAACAACACATTTCACAATAACATCAAAAAAAAAAAAACCCTAGCAATCAGTCTAACAAAGGAATTAGAAGACCTTTACATTTAAAGCTACTATAGTCTGCAAAAGAATATCAAAGTATATATCAGAAAATGAAAGATATCCCCTGCTCTTACCTAGAAAGAACCAATATAGAGAAAATGCCTATAATCCCAAAATGTTTATTCAGATTTAATGCAATTCTAATCAAACTATCAATAGCATGCCTTACAGAAGTAAAGAAAACAATGCCAAAATTCATTTGGAACCAGAAGAGACATAAAGTAGCAAAAGCAATTCTGGGAAGCAAAGGCAAGACAAGGTACAATTTCTAACATGAAATTAAGATCTAATTATTAAATCAGAAACACTAAATCTGCCAAAAGATAAAATAAGCAGAATTATTGAAGACATTAGTATAGGGAAACACTTTAGGAACAAAACTGTGATCCCACAAAAAATATAACAATAATCAACAACTGAGATCTCATCTTATTAAAAGGTTAGTTGCATAGCAAAGAGACCACCAACATAGTGAAGAGACAACCCACTGTGTGGGAAAATAAATTAAACAGTTGTTCGTCAGACAGAGGACTAATATTTATAATATATAAAGAACAAAAGAAAATCAGGCATCCAAAATTTGATTCAAATTCAAACTTCAAGTTCAAATTCAATAATGAACATCACAGATAAATATACACTTCTCAGATAAATATATAAATGGCAAAAATACAAATATGTTCAATATCACTGGTTATACAAATATGCAATTTAAAACAACACTGAGATTCCATCTCACTCCAGAAAGAATGGACTTTATCAAGAAAACAACCAATAACAAATGCTGGTGGGCCTCTGGGGAAAAAGGAACCCTTTTCCACTGTTGATTGGAGTGTAGATTGGTATAACCACTGTAGAAAACAGAATGGAGATTCTTTAAAACTACGAGTTCCATTTTACCCAGCTCTTTTCCTTCTTGGTATCTTCCTGAAAGAGTACCTCAAACTTACATGCACACCTATGGTTACAACAGCACAGTTTGTAGCAGCTAAATCTTGGAGACAACCCAAATGGTCATCAACTGATGAATGGATAAAGATATTTTTTAATACAATGGAGTGCTACTCTACAATAAAGAATAATTAACTCAGGACTTTCCTAGGTAAATGGATGCACTTCAAGAACATAATTTTAAGAGAAATAAATCAGACACATGTGTTGATATACCACATTTATTTTCTAGTGTAAGAACCTTTAAGTGTAAATAAGAACCGAAATGTATAATGGATATTGGGAAATGAGAACAAAATATTCAAAAGAGGAGAACAACTGGGGAGGTAGAAAGGACAATAAAAAAGAATAGAAAGGAAAATGTAAATACAAGTTTTGTAAAGGAGGGGAAGAAGGATTGAAGGAAGAGGAGGAGTGTGGGGGAAAAGATCATGAAAGAATCACATGAAGTTATTGCAGTGTTGACCTTTGTGATTTCCTTCATCAAGACTGTGATTAATAAAGGAGGCAAAATGTTGAGAAGTGAATGTTAGGTCACATAAATAATGTAATAAGTTCCAATCTTAGCTGATGTATCCATAATTAAATTCTATTTGTATTTATGAGGCAGGCATAGTTTCATACTCAGTCTATGTTAAGGGTTCTGTCTAGAAGTCTCCCAAAAGCCTCTTGTGAACTTAGAGCTTTTATGGAAGTAGCTGAATTGAATGTGTCATAGATTCACGATTCAGTGCTACCATTGAAGGTGCTCAGATTAAGGGTGGGTAACTGCTGAATCAGTCTACTGATTGGATTGGCACCACCCTAATCCTGCTAGACTGAATACAATATAGGGAACCGAAACAGGCTTGTCTCATGCCCTGTCCTCTCCTTGGTTTTGCTGTCTTCTGCTGCAATAAACCATTGACCCTCTGCCATGTGTCAGCCTGCCTTGAAGCCAGCCAATTATGGACTGACACCTCTGTAAACTGTAAGCCAAATAAATCCTTTCCCTTTGACATTGGTTGTGCAGTGTTTTGTCTTAGTAATGATAGAAAAGTAACTAAGACAATTCCCATACCCTCACATAGACTCTATTTTTCCTTATCTGAAAATTATCAAACAATTAAAAATAATAATATCTGTGCCTGAATCCCCTAAATTCAAATTCAAGAGTTCTTCTTCTAAATTCAAGAGTTCTTCAGGGATCCAAATAAATCATTATGAGAGATATCTTGTGTACAAAGGCTTAAATTATATCAAAACCTTGTCTGTATGAAAATTAAAAGTTAGCTAATAATTTTTAAAATATTGTTGTTTCCGGAAAGCTTTTTGTGAAATAGTTCCTTTGTTTACATGATCACTTGCCAATTAAGGTGATTTTGTTTCCAGGAAATTCAATGTAAGGACAGTGATATGGGTATTTGTGAGCCAAGTAGTTCTGAATTTTTACACTATTTTCCCATGTTAAATGATAACATTATATTTTTTGCTTAATGGGTTTCAGAAAAGTAATCTAAATGTTGTTGACTTTGAAATGAAAAGGACAAGGAGCTTGTGAAAGTTACAGGAGTGATCACAAAGCAGGCTAAGAAAAGTAGCTTTAAAGTACAAGCAGGCCTCTATCCATGGGTTTCAGCAACTTGCATGGAAATTATTCAGGGAAAAATTACATTTACATTGAACACACAAAGACATTCTTTTTGTTGTTATTGTTCCTTAAGAATTACATATAATAGCTATTTACATAGCATTTAAATTGTATTCCATTTGTAATTGTGTTAGATTACTTTAAGTAATCTAAAGGTTCTTTGAGATGGTATACAGGATTATATGAACATTTTCTATGCAAATACTGTTACTTCTTATCTAAGGGATGTAATTATTAATAGATGGTTGTCTATAGACGTCCTGGAACCATTCCTCCATGGATTCCTAGGGAAACTTTACTGATTTTGCCATTGACTTCTTAAACTTTGCAAAAGATCCAAATCAAACTGATGGGTATACTCTAAGGGTGAAGAGAGACACAGCTCTTACAATGCCTAATTTTGGTGGGAATGACTATCAGGATCCAACTCAAGAAAATTCTGTGTGAAGAAAATCTCCATAATACTGAGCTATAGAATAGGAGGAAACAGACCAAAAAAAAAGGGATAGATTTCTAAGAGATTCAGATATAAAAATAGCAGGTGGTGATCTTATCAGGATTCAGCATGGAGCAGATATTTAGGAGACAGCACCAACACAAGTTCCTTGAAGTGTTCAGTGCCTCTTTTGAGGAAGATTTTCCAATCAGATGCTATTACTATGGTAGGTTTGTTATCATCCCTGGTTCCCAGGGTGGTGGACAGTTTGTTGGTGATTAGGTGCTCATTAGAGTAGGGCAGGTATATCTAGATCAAAACAATAATTTATATCATGTTGTGCTATCTTACCTAGAATTTTTTGTCTTATACACAATTTCAATTTTCTCAGTGTATCTGTTATAAATTAGTTTTTGCTGTTTGTTAAGGAAACTAATTGTGATTATTATTAATCAGTTAATTTTCAGAATTTACACTCAATTTCATAAGGAGAATGGTTATTTGTCAGTAAGTCTTCCTACATATTCGATAGATCCGTGAGCTGGAATAAAGCAAATTGTAAAGTTGATTAACACTGCTTTCCTTCATTCGACTTACTACTTAGTGATAAGAGTCATCTGACTTTTAATTAGTAATAAAATCATTGAAATACAGATTTCACATCTTTTTCCTTCAGAAGTATAAAGAGTGTTGCCATGGTAATTTTGTTTTTAAAAACATTCTCTAAATCATCAGCTACTCAAAATAAGTTATACCCAGGACTCTATAATTTTTAAATTTCTATGATATGTTAATTAGTGCAAGTGTTTTGAAGGAGTATTTTGAGGTTGAATTTATAAAGCTTGAATAATGTACAGGTCAGAGACACAAAATAACAGCGAAAGCTTACAGGTAATAACAATGTGCAAAATAAAAGTTTTTGCTGTCTTTCTTGGTGTTCGTAATTTTGACTGAAAAACCAAAGCACAGAGCATAACTTTGTAGAATTGCTATCACTCTGTTCTCAAGTGAGTTCTAAGCTTCCTGCTGGGGAATAAATGGGCTTGAAAAGGATATAGTGAAATGCTGAACAACCACAGTCTCTTCGGCATTTTGTTTCTGTTAGATCTATTACCTGGAAGTAGCTTACAAAGAAGGAATTATTGCTGATCTTAAGTCTATTAATGATTTGCCATTTCCCCTTCACCAATACTTTAAATGTCCACTTAGCATCTCATCCTTGCTCTTCTCCTCCTGTCCTGCAAGTTGTACTTTTTTGTGCCTCTTCTAAGAGATCCCTTATGTGCATGGATGTCCTTCTCTCTACACTGAATAACAGAATATTAATAGTGCAAGCATATTAATATGAACAATGTGACACTTGTTTAGTGCTGAGTACCTTGGAAAGTGACTCACATATAATATCTCAATTATCAGAGTAACACTTCCAGGGAGGTAAAGGTATATTTTCAATCTTATCAAGAAGGTAAATAAATCTCAGAGAAGTTACACCAATTGCACCAGGTCACAACACATCAATGTAGATTAGAATTTGAAACAACACAAGCCTGAGTTTTTGAGCACTACTCTTCATTGCTCTTCCAAGGATACATGCCTGCAGATTATACTTAGTGTATCTTTTCCCCAGTGTTGGTGGCTGATTAATCTTCCCAAATGCACCTTCAACCAAACCGTCCCTTTCCAGGACCACTCCTACTTACTGATAGAAACAGAGTAATGAATTAGTATGTTGTTTCTGATGACTAACTATATTTTAACTTCAAGTACATCGACTCTCCCAATGTCTTTTATTAGATTACAAGTTCCTTAAGAATAAGACTAAATCTCACCAATGTATGTGTATGTGCTAGCACTTGGTAAATAGACTTACACATAGTGCTCAATAGAAATACATTGGTACCTCGGTTCTTAAACTTGATTCTTTCCATGATCTTAGTCACAAGCTAAACTGGATAAGGACAGCATCAACGTGTTCCAGATGGTCAACATTGAACCTAAACATTTGATTTGGCTCTCATCCAACTCAATTCACTACAAGAATTACAAAAAGAATTAAGTTTCTGAACCAAGGTACCAATGTACTTAAAAGCATATGAGCATAACTGAGCAAAGATGAAAAATTAATGTACATATAATTTTGAGTAAATACTTAAAAGAGACTAGTATTGCTAATTTTGAAATACAGAATTTATGAATGAGAGAATAAAGATTTTTGTTAGGTTGGGGAAGATTATACATTTAATATATATACAATCTTGCCATAAAGCAATCAGACAGATATAAAGTTTAGTCTATCTCTAAATATGTTGTTAAGGTGTACATTTTATTGGATAATTAGTCTCTTTGAATAAGTCGGGATCCTTCTAGTAGGACATCTTCAACTTGAATGCCCCATGTTATAGCAACTTATCCTATTGTGTCTCATTCTACTCCATTTTATTTTGACTTCTGAGATCTGGATTCTCTTAATCATAAAATCAATTGTAAATTATCTAGAACTCTACAATTTATTTTTAGATCTTGTAGAAAATAAGCTGCTTTCTTCCTGTTGCTTTAATTAACCTAGGAATTCTACTCAGGAATAGGAATCATGGACATGGTCCTGTGTAGTAGATGATTTCCAGACACTGAGAAACACCAACGTGTATAATCTCAATATCTTATTCTTCCTATGAAAATATAGGAAAATATTTTTATAGGAAATTCAATTTTAATTTCAAAGATACATGATTATCCTGGGAATCTTGCAAATATATCTAGAGAAATGTTATTAGGTAGCTCCAGAGTACTGCAGTTAGATGTGTTCAAGGAAAATCACTTGTCTCCACTTATAATCTGTACAATATTCTAAAACTTTTTAAATTTCTCTGTTCTACCATCTGTGCTACAGAAATAAAACTAGTACTTCTGAGATAAAATTGTTTTGAAGATATATGGTATATACATTGTAATCTATGTCTTTAAATACATAGTGTTCAATGGAATAAATGTTGTGTTAAGTTGGTTGTGGTTATCATTATAAAGTATTACCTTATCGTTTCTCTAAGGTTTGATTCTATCCAGGGTACAAATAAATGTCATTTTTTCCAGGTGTGTTAGAAGATATCAAAAAAATCTCTGCCCTATATAGCAAATGATTAAAGTAATACAATGGTTAGCTTAAGTTTTGTGGAGAAAGAATTTTTAAGGAAATAATGATCCCACTCACAGAGCAAAGCTGAAGTAAATTATAATAGCAATCATTTATTCTGTAAATACACTGAATACCTAAAATGTGTCACATAGAAAACTGATGAATGTTTATTTATGATTAAGCCATCATGTCAGCACACTGAAGGAACATTTATTTTCCTGCTAGAAATTGATAGCTAAGAAAGCAATAGAACACCATGCACCAATTACACAACCTATAAATGCAAGAACTACAGAGAACAATTTTGAGAATGTTTTCCAGAAGAGGTGATACTGACTATGTGAAGAAAGATGGAATATCAGCTAGTTACAAGTCAAAAGGAAGCAGTATGTACAGAACAAAACAGAAAAAAATTGTGAGGAGGTGCTAGAAATTTGAACATATATGGTGTACCAGATTTATAATACATGGTGGATGGAGGCCAGGGGTATTAGCAAAAAGACAGGCTGGAACTAATAGAGGGCTTATGGGGAAACCATTCTATTAATTACACCTGAGGATTAAATCAAGGGGTTGATATTACTAAGTAATGTCTGACAGCAAAGTATAGGAGCACAGGAGACGGTCAATATTGCTGCATGGAAGATGAGAGAAGACTTCCTCCTCTGTGGCTCCTAGACAAGTAGTACCCACAAAACTTGGAGACCTGAAGGAAATACAGGTTCTCATTCTGTATCCTAGAAATTCTGAGGCAGAGATTCTGAGGTGGGACCCAAGCATTGTCTGAACGTGTTTTGCAATATTTCAGGCTTTCCATAGTATTTGAAACCTAGTGTCTTACACAGATCAATGGTCTTTGTCTAAGTAGAGTTCTGTGATGTTTCCTCCAGCAGAAAGTAAAGATGGGAAGGATTCATGGTCTTGGTAAGCAGTCCTGAGCTTAAAATAGACCATAAAGTTTACCAAGTGTGGGCTGGGGGTGAGAATGAGATGCTTCAGAACAAATTTGCTTTGAAAATCAAGTCCTGGAAATTTAAAAAGCAAATAAAGAAAGTAAGGCAGTGTAAAGGAGAATTTAAAGGTTGGAAAGGAGTTTTGAAGACATGAAGTAGCAAAGTATTACAGTTAAAACATAGAGCATTTGCAGGAGGACGTCCCTAACTTGAGAGTTTGCAGAGAAAAATAGCATTATTTAGTTATTGGTGTTACCTTTTCTAAACTGTTACGAGCTTCAGCAGTTTTGGAATTGGTCTACTAGAAAATTAATCTACTTTTGTAATAGAGAAGAACAAAAGCTGGTAAGATGGGTGGAAACATGATATTTCTTGAAATACTGGCATACAACAAATATAATTTATATCCACTTTGATAAATCACTGCTAAAAATTCTGAATCCTATCCTCCGTCAATTCACAGCAATCCAGACATTTCAGAACACCACAGTTTTTATATACAACTTATTTCTGCCTCTCAGACCTTTGTCCATGAAAGTTCATGAGGCATTTCATGAAATTATTTTATTCGAGTGTTACATCTCTTGTATATTCCTAGATAACTAATTTTATACTTATATCTCAGTGAGTTTTATTGACATGGTGTGTTCTTTTCTCAACTTCACTTGAACTCCTTTGAAGTATTGGACTCAGAACTGTGTGTAAGTTGGATAAGGAGCAGGCAAGTAGAGAAAGAGCAGCCATTTGAAAAAGGGGTGTACTGCAAAAGCAATTAACTCCAATGAAGCGGTATGCAAAATAGGGAAGAAAGGACAAGACAGAGCATTTTGTCCCTCAAAGTAGAATAGCAAAGGTAGAAATATTCTTATTTAATTAATATATATTATAATGGAAAACAAGCCCCTTATTTTCACTGATTGCAAGACAGAGGAACTTTTTTTTTTACTGCTCTACTTTAAATGTCCATTGTAAACTCTTTAAGATGATGAGGTATTCCTTAAAACTTCATTGCAATTTATGAATGAACTCATTTGCACTGATTCCCAGATCTATGAAACAAAAACTGGTTTCTTGATTATAAATAAAATTGATAATCTTTGCATAAAGTAACAATGAAAACCCAAAGAAACTTCAGAGATACATAGACATATTACAGAAACAACACAGAAATAAACAAGGCCCTAAGAAACTTTGGTGAACAATTATATACTAAATTACTGGGAAACCAAAAAGCAATGGATAAATTTCTGAACACTTATGACCTAAAAAAATCTGAACAAAAAGAAACAGAAAGTATAAATGACAAATGACAAGTCATGAAATATAAACATAATTAAAAGTTTCCCATTTAAAAAAATTCCAGATTCCAATGCCTTCACTGATGAAACTTATAATAAAATTTAAAGAACACTTAACTCTAACTATTAGTCTATTCTAAAAATATTGAATAATAGAAACTCTAATTTCTTTTTATAAGGCCAGCATTACTCTGACATGAAATCAGAAAAGGATTTAAAAATACACACTCATATTGTTGAACAATAGATATAACAATTCTTAATAAAATATTAGCAAACTGAATTCAATTCTACTTCAGAAAGATCAAACATTGTAATCTAATGGGATTCAACTAAGCAATGTAAACACATTTCATCCTAAGCAAGGTGAAAAGTGTGATACAACACATCACTACCAAAAGACAAACATAAAATATAAGATAATCTCAGCAGACACACAAAAAGTAAGAAAATTCTATATCCTTTCATTCTAAAAACTCTTAACACATTAAATATAGAACTAATCTACCTCAAAATACTAAAGAAAATACTTGAAAACTAATGGCATACTGGGTAGTGCAGAGCTAAAACCATTTCCTGTAAGATCAGCAACAAGATTAAAATGTTGCCTTTCATCACTTTTATTTGCTAGAATACTGGAAGTATTAATAAAAGCAAGAGGCAAGAGAAACAAGGAAGAGAGGCATCCACGTCAGAGGTAAACAAATTAAATTATCTGTCTTTATGGAATGGACAAATTCAGTAAAGTTGAGTATAAACCATTAGGAAAACTAACATTATGCAGTAGTCATGAGCTTAATGAAAAAGAAATTAAGAAAGCAATACCATACATAATAGCTACAAAAATGATTAATAAATTAAACCAAGGGAGTGAAAAATCTCTTCAAGAGAAACTATAAAACACTAATAAAGGAAATCATAAAGAACAAAAACTATATGCTCAATGTGCATGAATCAGATGACTTAACATTGTCAAAATGACCACATTAAATCAATACATACACTAATATATTTATGCACTTTTATCAAAATACTAATGACTTTCTTTACAGAAATTTAAAAACCTTAAAAGTCATATGGCATAACAAAACATCCATAAAATTCAAAGTAATCCTGAACTAAAATAAAAACATGCAAACAAAATTCCAGGAAGCCAGAGATACCTAAACATCTAATTTCAAAACGTACTGCAAAACTATGGTAAAGTGAACATTATGATGCATCCATGAAGCATGAAGAACAACAGAACAGCACAGCAAACCCAGAAATTTTCTGTAGTACAGAAAAAATGAAGTTTGTGGTGGGCAATTGTTACATCCACATAAGATACATTAATCATTTTCAGTCCCTTTACCCTTATCTCTCCTTTATATTCCCCAATTTATTTTCAAGAATCTATCTTCTAGTTTCTTATCATCTGTATCTTATTATATTCATTCATTTATATATATGTATATGTTAGTTTTTCATATCAAAGAAACTATGCAATATTTAACTTTCAAAATCTAAGCCAATTGATGTTTGACAAAGGGGTCGAGAACATACATGGGAAGAGGAAACTCTTTCATTAAGTGATGTTAACAATTGCAAATACATATTCAGAAGTATGAAGACAACTCTTGTTCCTCTCACCATAAAAAAAGTCAAAATGGATCAAATACCTAAATTCAAAATGAAACTATTAAGTTGCCAAGATAACACAGGGGAAATATTTTAAGACAGAAGTAGACACATAGCTTTTTTAGATAGAATCCCCAAAGTATAGCTAATAAAAGTAAAAATAGGCAAAAGGTTATATATCAAACTAAAACGTTTCTGTGCAATGAAGCAAATAACCAAGAGCATCAAGTGACAACCTAGAGAATGAGAGAAAATCTTTGCAAACTATTTACCAAATAAGGGATTAGTATCAGGAATACAAGAGGAACACAAAAACTGAGCCAGAAGTATATCCTTTAATAAATGAGATAAATATCTGAATAAATACTTCTTAGAAATGCATATAAATGACCAGATAATCTATGAAAATATGCAATCTCAATAATTTTACAAATTAAACCACAATGAGATATCAAAAATTAAACCACAATGAGATATCACCTAATCGCCATTAGAATGGCTATTATTTAAAAGACAAGAAATGTTCCTAGAGATATGGAGAAAAAGATCATCTTCTACATTGTTGGTAGGCTGTAAATTAGTACAGTCATTGTGGAAAGCAATATGAAGAGATCCTAAGGGAATGAAAATAGAAGCTACCTTATGATCCAAAAATTCCACTATTTAGTGTTTTCCACAAGAGACAAAACCTTTATACAAAAAAGACACATGCACTCCCATAATTATTACAATGTGATAACTAAAATATGGAATTAATTAAAATGTATCTTAGCAGACGGATGGATAAAGAAAATATTATATGTACATGAAGTGCCATCATTTGCATCAATAAGGATGATTATGGTCATTATGTAAGTGAAATGAGCCAAACCCCAAAAAACAAATACTATACAATCTCACTGGTTTGTGGAGACAAAATATTTCATCTTAAAGAAGAATAGTGGAACAACAGTGGTACCTACTGGAAGGAGAATGGGGAAAGGGTGTGGGCAGAAGTTTAGGAAAAGGAAACTAAATCACAGTTTACAAAAGAGGAATTAGCTTTGTTTTTATATCATAATATGATAAATATTTGAAAACAATCTATGTTTACTTCAAAATGTCTACAAGAGTATGGAATTTTCACCACATGAAAATGATTAATGTTTGAAGAGATGGAAATGATTACAATCCTAACTAGATCATTATGCATTCTATACATGCATTAAATTGCCAAAACATACCACATAAAGATGTAAAAAATATTATGATTTAGAGAAAAATTGTAAGTGCCTGGCACAGAATCAGAACTCAAAAGAAGGAGTTCTATCAACTAAAGTGGTTTAAAATCAAGTTAGTTTCCCAAATTTCAACAGTGTTTGATAAGATAGTGTTCTAGAACCACTAAAATGGTTTTCCATCTTTAAAAGATATAAGTAAGTCAAAATAGTAGGCAGCAGTGTTCTGTGGGTTCAAAGTCCAGAGAAATATGTTTATCTTTCTTTTGTAACATGTGGCTATTTGATGTAATACATTTCATAGAACTGATGTGCTGATTGATAGAGATATACATTTTTTTACCTAGAACAAAGAGCTGCGATATTGTGCTATTTTTCCAAGTAATGTCAATGGTGTGCTCATCTCTCATTTGAAAATCGATTTTCATATATTTCAAAATATATCCTTGAATTTCAATCTTCTGTAGAAAAAGTTCCAGGAATACTGTATAAGTGGTGAACAAACATAATTGCTGAACTGTGACGCTGCATATAAACCAAATATATTATTCTGCTTCCCATCTCATGATTAGTCAGAATTCATCATTTAGTTCTTTTCTAATTTAACCTTTAAGACATCTTCTATCAGATACTAATTTTAGGTCCAAGAAAAATTTTGAAAGTAGAAAAACATTTTCTTCATAAAAATGGTCATATCATAAGAAAGTAAGGTACAATTCACCAAGATGAATCTTCCAATTTGTTGCCATATGAAGTTAATCTTACAGGCAATAGCACTGCTGTGCAGCTAAAATTAATGAGAAAAAAATTGATGAAAAATAAGAGAGTTTTACTTCCATAATCTCATATTAAAACATTCAACCCAGTGTTTCATGCAGTCATTAACATTAAAGTTTGTACAGAAACACTTGGAATGCCCAGTGCAGACAGAGGAACACAACCCCATGCTTCAGCTAGCACTTGTGGATTCTGTGTTCTGCCTCTGACCACTCAGCAACCTGAAGCCTGCGGTATAGTTCCTCTTGGCACTGAGAAGCATGGGATCCATGCAACTGTTCAACTTGGTCATGGATGAACTCAAAGACTCAGAGGAGAAAAGATCATATACCATGACCAAGTAGACTTCATCATAGAGAATCAGGGATGATACAATATACTCAAGTCAATAAATGTAATACATCTCATAAACAGTGACAAGGATGAAATTCACATAAACGTCTCCATAAACACAGAAACAGCCTCTGGTACAATTTAAAAATCCATTCATGCTAAAATCCCTGAAGGAAATAGTTGCAGAAGATATTTAGCTCAATATGATAAAAAACATTTATGACATGCTTATTGCCAATGTCATGTTAAGTGGGAAAAACTGAAATGTTTGCCTCAAAAATCAAGAACAAGACAAGGATGTTCACTATCAACACTTCTGTTCAACAGAGTACTGAAAACATTATTCACAGTTATCAGAAAACAGAATAAAATAAAAATAATATGGATGAGAAAGAAAGAAGTCAATTTATTCCTTACAGATGGCATGATAATCTTCATAGACAACCCAAAAAATTCATTAGAAGACCCCTAGAAGTAATAAATAAATTCAGTCACATATCAGTATGTAACATTAACATCCAAAAATCAATAGCTTTCCTATACTACAATAACGAACTCACTGAGAAAGAAATCAGGCAAAAAGTACCATTCACAATAGCATCAAAAAAATTAAATGCTTAGGAATTATCCCAACATAGTAAAAGATATCTACAATGAAAACTACAGTACTCTGAACAGGACATCAGAAAATCTAAAGATATCCTCCGCTCCCAATATAGGCAAAATTGGCACATACTCAAAACTGGGAATATATATGTATATGTGTGTGTGTGTGTGTGTGTGTGTGTGTGTGTATACACATGTGTATATGTGCAAGTGCATGTGTGCATCTGTGTATGCACGTGTGTGTGTGCATGCACAAGTATATATGCGTGTATTGTAATGTTAATCAAAATACCAACAGCATTTCTTAAGGAACTAGAGAAAATAGTCCTATAATTCACGCTGAACTAGAAGAGACACAGAAGAGTAAATGCAAGAGTGGGTAACAAGAGAAAACCAGAAGTCATCTCAATCCCTGATTTAAAGTCATATTACAAAGCAATAGTGATAAAAGTACCACAGTACTGGCACAAAAAGCCATGTAAGTCATTGGAACAGAACAGACAATATAGAAACAACTCCAGGCACATTCAGTTATTTAATATTTTTCAAAGGGGCTAAAACCTTATCATGGAAAAAATCTAGCCTCTAATTAACAGTCCTATGAAGTTAGCTACTACTTGCACAAGATTGAATCTAGAGCCTTATATCTCCCTGTGAACTACACTTACATCAAAGAGGGTCAAAAATCTAGATTTTAAAACAGAAACACTTATCCTGTGGAAGATAAAATAAGTGAAACTCATGAAGTCATTGGCATATGCAAGGACTTTCTGAACAGAATTTCAATTATAAAAGAAATAACATCAAGTATCAACAAATCAGATCATATCAAATTATGAAGCTTTGCACAGCAATGGCAACAAACAAAAGCATGATGTGACCACCTGAAGAATGGGAAAAGTTTTTCTAGTTACTTCTCAGACAGAAGACAAACTTGCAGTATATATGAAAAGCACAAAATATTAGGACTCCAAAATAAAAGATGCAATTAAAAATGGACAAATGAAGTCCATAGGTACTTCTCAGAAAAAGAAGTACAAGTGGCCAATAAATACATGAAAAAATTATCAATATCAAAGTCATTAGAGAAATGCAAAATAAAACAACACTGAGATTCCAGAAAGAATGGCTGTCATTGAGAAATCAAATATCAAATACTAGAGAAGTTGCATGACAGACAGAATACTTTTACATTGATTTTAGGAACATAAACTAGTACAGCCAGTATGGAAATCCTAATGGAGATTCCTTCAATAGTGAAACTAGAAATTTCACTTGACCCAGCTAATCTTCTTCTATATATACTCCTATAATTGTTAAATATAGCATAGTGCAGTATATATTCGTAGTCATTTAATGACAGCACAATTCATAAAAGAGTAATCTCAGAAATGACCCATAAATTAATCATTGAATGAATGAATAAATAAAGATCATATGTTGTTTACAAGCAACGTACTATCACTCCAAAATAAAGGATAAATCTGAGTCATTTGCAGACAAATAGATGTTCCTTGAGATCATAATGCTAAGTGAAATAAAGGAGATAGACAAGGTTAAATATCTCCTGACTTTTCTTATTTGACAAAGCCAAAATATGAATATAAAACAAATAAATGATAGATAATAGGGAATAGGGAGTTAGACCTTTTATCAATATAAAGAGGATGAATAGATGGAGGGTATGAGGAAGGAAAGAAAGGAAAGGGGATAAAAAATAGCTGAGATGTGTTACATAGATTTACTGACTCCTTATAAGGAATGTAATCATTGTAGAATGCAAGCATGTACTAGTAAGAAATAAAATGTAAAGAAAGGGGAAAATAAAGTTTATAGATTATTACACTCGAGATTAACTACAGAAAAACAATTCCAGAAAGCAGATCACATGTCTTCTGGTTTGGTTTATTCCATTAAACTAAGATATCATAACATAAACACCTAATATATACATATACTTATTTTAATTTTAAGCATTTTTACTCTCTATTAAATTATCCACAAATTTAAGGAAGTAATTTATATGAGATCATTTTAGATGTGCAAAATTATTCAATATCTTCAAATTTTGAATGTCTCTACACGGTGTCATTTACTTTATTCTTCATTTAAGTACTCGATTGTGTTTTCTCAAAGTTCTATGCTACAAAGCTGAACTGTCATAGTGTTGAATCAGGCAGAAAAATGTGTGTCCTCATAAAACAGATCACTGTTCAGGTGACTCAGTTAACTGCTTAGGGAAATGGTCATTTTCTTAAGACAACATTTTATGGTAAGAGTTGGGTTACTAAATTTGAAATCTAAATAATACTACAAAATTCAGGCCACATGGACTGATAGAGTTTATACCTGTTAGAATAGAATCAAGCACCAGGTTAAAACTTGGAATACATGAACCATCTGTCCCTGTTAGGTGGGCAAGAGGAGAGGTAGATGTACGTGTCTGTAGAATACTGGAGACTCCTGTAGAATAAGTCACTTACTACCATAACTGAAACCCTGCAAATTCCTACTTTAAAGAAGGCACAGAGTTATTACCCAGGGATGAAATGCTCCCTTAAATGAGACTGTTACCAAATGTCTGGCTTCTCCTTTGATGCTTTTGAGTTGTCAGTTAAGAGAGATACCTATAGTTTAGTAAGTACTGGAAGAGTTTTGGGTTTTTGTCTCCAAAGTCAGGGTGTCTGGGGATTAGTAAGAATGACAACCATAGAAATATATACTCCTACAGCAGGTCCCTGCATGTTTCCTTATCTGTTATCACTAACTGAGGACCCTAAATTAGTCTTGTGTGTGCAACAGAGAAGAGTGAAGATTCAGAAAACACTGAAATCATGTGCAGATACCTCTTCTCACAACTTCAAAATATATTAAGTCTCTGTATATGGCTGTATCCCATTAGAGGCATTAAAAAGGGATGAGGAAAAAATGAGATTAATAATTCTTCATAACATGCTCAATTGTCCGTAAGAGTTTATTTATGTCATTTGCGTAGGAGATAGAACTTTCAATAAGATAAATATTTAGGATAAAATGACATTAGTTAAAATCAAAGGGAGTGAGATATTGTCAATTGGGAAATACACTTTTTTTTACCTACTTTGTGGTATGAAAATTATTAAGGATGATAATATTAGCAACAGAACCAAACAAGGTTAAGCGATTGAGAAGAAGCCTGTGAGGTGGATGCAGTCATCTTGAAGGACTCTGGAGATACTATAGGCAGAATTTGTTTCACAGACTGAGACAGTTTAATTTAGGGAAGAATAAAAGGGATAAAAGCTCACAATGTCATTCCCGTGGGTTAGATTTGTTAATGTGTATTGTAAGTAAGAGTTTCATCATTCTCATTTTTCATATTAATAAACTGAATCTCAAAATGTTTATACAGTGTTATTAGGGCTACCTGTTAAAAGCTTCAGCCTATTATGAAATATTTTTTGATAGTATGAAGCTCAAGAATCTGGAATCTGGAATCAAAATTTTTTGGAAAAGTCCTAAAGTACCCACATCAACCAAAGAAAAAAAATCTGGATCGTATAAAATGAATTAAATATGGTTCAGTCCTTCATAATTAAGTGAAGATATTTACTAGACCATAGCTGTGTTAATTTACCAGAAACATTCATATTAAATGATTTTTAAATATATAGAAATGATCTAAAAAAGAAAAGGATAGAATTGCTTAATCTTCAAATATACTATAACTCTGTAATATCTGGGCTAATATGCCATTCACAAACATCAGAAAATTTGTTGGCATTTACTTTGGTAGAAACTAACACAGATCTATAAAAAGATAAATGCAAGTCACAAGCTTCTGTGCAAAATTCCTGGAAAAAAACTCGATATAAGAAATAATATCTAGCTGGGGATTTAGCTCAGTGGCATAAGCGCCTGCCTTGCAAGCGTGCAGTCATGAGTTTGAGTTTGATCCCCGGTACCAAAAAAAAAAAAAAAAAAAAAGAAATACTATCCAGGATGACAATAACTATAGCTCAGTACTTCCTTACCTAGAAAATTCAGAAAAGAGAATAAAAACACTTCAGAGAAATAAACGACTAAAAAATATAAAGGGAGACATTATATTTTAATTTAAAATTGATTTCAATACTCAAAACACTAATGTTTGATATGAATTCTTCAACTCTATCTAATCAAAGTCAGGCAATTACAAGGAATGCATATGTGCTTAATTCAATGTTTGCTTTTTGGGGGAGGAATGGGGTGACAATCTCAAGCCTAGCTACTTAGAATTTCTGCATTAGTCTATTATGGTATTTTTCTTGACTTTTACAATAAACTATTATTTTCAATATAGAATTTTGTGCAAGCTCAAATATCCAGGAATCATTCCTTCTCTGTTTATTTTTTATCTTATTCTCAAAATTCTGTTGACTATCTATTCTTATATTGAACTGACCACTTTCACTAAAGGTTAGGCACCTTCAGTTGCTTTGTATCATGTAGAAGATATTGTTCACAGGTAAAAGTAAAAATCTAAGGTCATTTAATATTGCAGAGAGAAAAATTATTAATCTCATAAAATGTGCCCACATATATTAATAGGATTACAACTAATCTCATAATTATATACTTCAGTAGAAGCAGGAAAAAAGCATCAATTCTATTGACAAAAGATCAGTATCTTGTTTAATTGTGATATTTTTAAAGAAATCAGTTTAATTATAATTATAAAATTCTGAATTTTATCAATGCAACTTTTGTACATAAAAACAACAATTTCTATCAATTGAATTAATTTAAAATTTTACATTAAAAAGTTAACACCTATATATTAGAAGCTTGTGCAGATTAAATGCACCAAAATGAATAATTAATGTATAAGAAATAGAAATCTCAATTGTATGCTTCATCAAACAGGATACTGGGAGAATTCTGTTCAGCAGAATAAATCACTTTCCTTCCACGATTTTGAAACATGATTAAAATATCTTATTGGCCTCCAATTGATAGTCAAAAAAATTCCGTAAACATTCCAGATAAACTTGGAAAAATATTCAGTTTCTGGGAACAGAAGTATTGTTATGGATCTAATAAATTTTCCCTAACTAGCTATGTAATCAAAGACCATTTAATTAAACTGATCTTCAACTTTAGCATAGATATTATTCTATTTTTTAAAAAAATATATTATCACTGGAACTAATCTAAGTATACTTTTTGAAATGTTTTATAGGTAGTTTTCAATTTATCTGTATATGAATTGTGTGTACTTGAATTAAGTGGATTTATAGATCAATTCCTATGAAAATTTATAATTCCATATTATATTCACAGAAACATTTTTTCCCTACCTGCCCACATCTACTTATACTTAGTTAATCTTCTGTTTGGCACTTGTCACCTCAAATTACTAAAAGTTAGGGCCTATTAGTGCAGGGATATTATACATTATTTCTTACTACCTTTTCCTGTGCCTAGATTAACCTACAAAATATTATTGAGTAAAATACATCATTCAGAATTCCCACATTATGTGACATTAATTAAAATTTATGAACTTTTCTCTCAAAATTTACAAAGATTGTTAAAATTCTTCTCATATCACAGTGCCTTGGTGTTTCGTGAAGGGGGTATACATATAGTAGTAATACAGATTTAATTGTGTTCCCCTAAATCCTTACATTGACATGCAAACCCTTGATATGTTAAAGTGTGATTAACTTTGGGGGTATGAGCTTCAAATAAGCAATTAAGGGAAAATAAGTTCACACATATGGTTAATACACTTTGTTCCCTTATAAGAGGTTAGGACACAGGCAGATGGAAGGAAAGACCGTGTGGAGACCCAGGAAGTATTTGCCATCTACAAACCAAAAAGAAGTAAAAAAACAAGGTGCCAACACTTTGTTCTGAAGATAATGAATACATTTATTGTGGTCGTTGGTTAAATTTTCTGCTCAAAGCTATGGTGATCACTGCCTCTTACCTTCAATTGTGACAAGTAAGTCTATAGCTACAACCAAGTTCAAAAAGTCATCTTTATCAATTTTCTCAATAGAAAAAGCAAAGTATTTGTTCAAAACTCCACATTAATAAGATCAAAAAGTGCAGTGTTCAAACTGAGGTAGACAAAATGGAACCTGTCTTAATGTACCCTTCTTTTTTTTATTTTTTACAAATTACATAATTTAGAAAATTGGTTTAGACTATCTGTCCCCAAGTATTATGTTTGATTTGCAATCTTCTGCTGACAGGGAAACCCCTCATATGTTCTCCACAAAAAACGAAAATCAAAATGAAATCCAAATAAATAACCAAAGAATTCCTTTTTCTACAATAGATCTTCATACAATTTGAGCTTTCCTAATCTAAATTTTTTCATTGGCAAAATGATGCCATCTAGAAAGCATTATATAACTTTCCTCATGTGAAGGATCACAGTTAAAATGCAGATGCCTGAAAGTATTTTATATGAATGCCATCAGGCTATGTCTTTAAAGTGTATATCAAACATAATTCTGTGCATTAAACTTGAATAATGACTAAGACATTGTATACTGTATAGTCCAAAATAAAAATTAAAAGCTTTAAGCATTTAGAATGTTATTAATGCAAAACAAAATTAAATTTACATGATTATTCAATGTTGTGTTTATCCAAAAGATTTGTCTTTGTCTGAGTGAGCACTTGAAATATACTGTCCTGAATTGCATAGGTGTCCCTTTGGTTTTCCCAGAAATAACTACTTTTTACTACACTGGAATCGAGAACAGTATGAACAATGCATAGTTGTTCTATCACCTTTCAAAGCACATTCAACAAATACTGCATGCATTTTTTGTCATGGTATTGAAAACATTTAACCAATAGTAAGTGTCCAATACTTTCCTGTCCGAGAATTAATGACAAAAAAGACAGAAGAGAGATAGTTGCTGTGTCAACTAAATCTCAAACAATTATTTAATACAGGGAGGAGCTAATACAGTGATACACCAATTTATATTAATGCAAGTATTTGCAAAACAATTTAGCAATATTTATCTTGTTTTACCACAGACCATTAACTATTTTATACAGAAAAATCATGAATTATACAAAGTAAAATAGATATCTGAAATATTATTTTAAGTCTCATTTTAATAACAAACTAAAAATAATATAAATACGATGCTAAATGGAAATGATTAGAGTACACAAACTTGAAAACAACCAATTTAAGTTAGAAATTCCATATAGTTTAATAAAAAGCTTACATAAAAAGCTTAAATAAAATGTTTATGGCTTTATGTCACACAGTAAAAGTATGTATGACATTAATCATATAAAATAGCTAAAGATATATGAGTACAATAAAATAGAATTTAAATGTACTCAAAGGTTATTAATCACTATAGCTGGGTAATGAGAATGCAGTTTTTTTTTTATTTTTCACGGGAGGTTTGCAATTGTAAAAAGAATCTGTATGACATTAATATAGGGAAATACTCCATGATATATAAAATTAAAATGAGAATGTTAAACTTAACATCCTAGAAATCAGTATGAATTTTATAATTAATGATGTAGCAGTTTAATTATCACTATTTTCTTTCAATTAGGATATTCATTATGATATTCCTTGAATAGATAGCATCTTACCCTAATTTGATAGATAAGATAGATAGATAGACAGACAGATATAGGAAGATAAGCAGGTATATATGCATATACAAAACAATTCATAACGTATCTTAAATGGTGCCTGGTGATTGGGCTTCACACTCTTTCTTATTTATTCCAAAGGCCACTTTTATTTCAATAACCGTGATAAATGAGTCAATGAAATAGTAACCTGTTTATCATCCCTTGAGCATGCTCTGTAATCCCTTTTTCAGTGCTTTTCCTCAAGCTGTTTACTGTGATATATGTCAATACCCCATTATGAAACAGATGACACGCTTAAAAGAAGAATCTGTGGATATGTGAATTTTGGAAATATTTCTAATAAATGTCAAAGTGGACAATGAAATCCAGAACTGAAATATGAAGTATCAATAAATGTGTGAATTGTTGTTTTAAAGATCAAGGAGATAGACGAAATTTTAACTAGACTGACAAATTAAAAGAGAGAACTCCCAAATTGCTAAAATAAAAAATGAGAAAGAAAGCTGGCCAAGATGGCATGTATGTGTAACCCTAGCACTGTGAATGGATGTGGCAGGAGCATGGTGAGTCCCAGCCAAGCCTGGAAATCTTAGTGAGGCACTGACTCAAAATAAAGAATAAATAAAAAATGGCACTGGAATAGAACTCAGTGTAAAGGTCCTGGGTTCAGAATTCAATCTTTCATCTCTCTCTCTCTCTCTCTCTCTCTCTCTCTCTCTCTCCCCCCCCACTCTCTCTCTCTCTCACACACACATGCACACACACACACAGAATGGGAGAGGACCACATTATTAGCATTTAGAGAAATAGAAGAATATTACAAAACATTTGAAGATTTAGTTTTCAAATTTGCATAAATTTGATTAAATGAACTCAGACTACAAAAATACCCACAACTGACACTAACTCAAGAAAAAATATAAATATTAATAATCTTATAAATATTAATGATTACAGTTAAAAAGTTGAAAATTATCCTGAAGACAATTTCAATACCAGATAGATTCTTGGGTGAATTTTACCAAATGTTGACTGGAAAGATTGCATTAATCTTCTACAAAGTTTTCCAAAAAAAGTAAAAAAGACGATGCTTTCCAAGTTCTTCTTCAAGCCACGTTTTGCCCTATGACCTAGAATAGCAAATACATCACTGCTATAGAAAGCTATAGTTCATGATTGTCTATGGGTACACATACAGAAGCCTTTAATGAAATATTATCAAAGTGAATCCAAAAATGTATAGAAAGTATTGCAGAAGTTGACCAATGGGATTTATTTTAGCAGTGTAAACCAGGCTAAACACATGAAATCAACATATATGTGCATAGATAGATAGATGATAGATAGATAGTTAGATAGAGAATAAAGGATAAAAGTACATAATCATCTTAATGAAAACTAAAATAATTGGAAAAATTCAACAGTTGCTTATGCTAAAAGCACTCAATATGGTGAAAATAGAGGGAACTTTCTTAAATTGATGAAAGGGACATTCGGTGATAAAAGTACTGTTATTCTCTGTAGCACTGGAAATAGGATAGAATGCCTGCTCTCACCATTTGTATCTGACCTTGCAATGGAGGTTCTGGCCAGGGTAATTGAGCATGCATGTAAGCAATATATAGATTCAAAAACAGAAGAAAATCTACCTCCATTTGCTAATGACATGACATGATATGTACATAAAAAGTAAAAGAAATGATGTACACTTATCGATTAGATCAACTAGGCAAGTTCAAAAGAATCACAAGATGTGAAGTTAAAATAAAAAATATTTTATTCAGTATTATAGCAGTAAACAATCCAAAGATTAAGTTGGAAGAAAAGCTTTTTGTATAATAACATAAAAATAGTAAAATACTTGAATATAAATTTAGGAAGTGCAAAAGTTGTACATTCACAATAAAACATTTTAAAAAGAAATTAAAGAACCAAATACATGAAAATATTTTATATTCACAGATTTAAAGCCTTAATTTTAAGATGTATCCTACCCAAATATATATTTAGATTGATTTGGTTTCATTCTATAAAAAACATATGTTTGCCTTTATTGGCAAAATATTCAAGCTTATTAAAACCATATATAAACATGCATGGAATCTGGAAAAAATTCAATACTCTTGAAATTAACAAAATCAGAGTATTTGTCACACTTTCCAATTTCAAAACTTAGACAAAGCTGTAGTAGCCAAAATGGTTTGCTGACATTAGGATAGACACAGAGCCCAAGGGAATAAAATTGAAAGTGTAGAAAAAGCTTGTAAATTTTTGCTCAGTCGATTCCAAAAAGATTCCAACAAAATCTAACGGAAGGAATAATCTTTTCAAAAATACCATAACAAGATATGTAGACGCAAAAGAATTGTGTTTGACCCTTAACTCAGAACATGTACAAAAGTTAACTCAAAATAGATTAAAGAGCTAAATTTAAGGGCTAAAGTTAAAATGTATTAGGAAAATACATTAAGTATAAATCTAGTGAGAGGGTGGTGAGAATCTCTTATTCTAAAAATGTTCCCAGAGCGGATCTAACGTCCAGCTGATGTAGAGGAATCACTGGTTTAACTTATCTCTTGAAGGACAGGGACCATGCTTCATGCATATTTATCCTTCAGACCAGGTCCAAAGGAGTTTCTCAAATAAAATTTTAACAGAACACTCACCATAATTTCATACACATGTGCACTAGTAAAAGTCAGTACCTGACTCATTCTTTAACTTCCAAGGACAAATTGCATCAAGTATATTCATCATACATTTGTCCTTAATAAATAGGTGACTTACTTCAAATTTGTAGCAACCTTATCAATGGTCAAATGTAGATATACTGTGTTGAATTGTATTCCTTTCACTCTGAGTCTCAGTATCTGCACACCTTATTGATGACATTAGCTTCCATGTTTCAATGCAAGGCATTTTACGGGAACCTGCCATTAACAGTGTAAAAACTAATTGCATGTTGCACACTACATTAATTTTCCCCATAAACAAACATCCAAGGAGTAAAACATATGCTAATGAAGAACTGATAATTTCTTCCACATACCTGCCAAGACAGATGGAAAGCATTTCAGACACAGAATTCTGATAGGTGAAGAATCACAAGCCACTCTTTTTGAAGCCTTGACAAATTCCATGAGATCTGCTCTCATGTTTATACCTGCAGGTGCCATTTACTACACCAGGCTTGGTTTTATTTTTGAAATTGTATTGTATTTTCTAATTGGACATTGATATGCAAGATAAGGGCCAGGCCTGCATGGTGACAGTAATTTAAATCAAATACATGATTCTGACATTTGCACTCTTGGGCTAATATTTGTGTGAAGATTTAATGTGGTCTTTTCTCTTGGATCCCTATTGTGGATTATAGATCTGCAGAGACAGATGGCTCTCTCTTTTGTTCAATTAGTTAAACACACTTTCATTAATCTCTTCAGAAGATTCTCCAAGGATAAAGTATCATATATAATCTGATTCAAATAAAAAGGTTTATGACAAGTCCTGGACTACACATTTTCTAGATTATATTAGAAAATGATAGATCTGCCATTTGACTGAAAAGAGAAACTAGGACTATGCATTTCACTGTTCCTCATTTTAATCATTAGACATGAAAAGATGGTAGTATAAGATGAATTTAGTATGTATTTTGTATTGCCAAATGTATCCATTATTTGTGTTTCAAATAGATATTAACAGTGTCAGCTGATTGTTTCTACCAGAATTTACCAATTCATATAAAATTGTACTGGCTATTGGCAGACTAGCTATTAGTACTCATATAAATTTGGGTTAAAGACTAAGAAATACATTATCCAATTTTCAGATTTCGTTCAATCATATACCTACACTTGATGTCTAATTATCCAAATTGCAATGATTAATCTCTGGATTGTATTAGTTAAATGTTGGTATTTGTATACTGATGGCCAAACATAAGTGTACTTTTCCTCAATGCCACTCGTCACAGTGGCATGTCCATGTGACCAACTATTGACAATTATCTGTGAAAGAAAGTGAACCAGTATCACTTCTAAACCACAAAATAAAGGGTAAGTATGACTTCTGTAGAAACTCTCCCTTCTTGCCTTGTCCTGTGGGGAAACCTGCATGGCCGTGGCAAGAGACACAATATACAGCACCATGGAAAGTTCCAGCCCTTGAGCTTCTGAGATTTAAGACTGCATTTGTTGCTTCAGGATAACCTCATCTATGTGGATCAGCCTGAGCAGGAGACAGGCAGCAGTCTCTATTTACTTAATTAGTGCTGGAGCCAAGGTGTCTTCAGCTGTGGCCTTATCTTCCCTTTTGAGGTATCTCTGGCCTCACAGGCCACTGCGGGCCTCAGCCTGGACCCGTGATTCATAGAGGTCCCTTACTGTGAATCAGCTCTCATTGCCAGGCAAGGGACTGAGGCCTATGACAGACTCACAGAGAAACATAGAAAGCCAATTAGTTAATTTTAAATCCTGCTCAGAACTGCTTCATAGTGGTCTCCAACAGATCAGTGCCAATATATATTGATGGTGGAACCCAAGGACTTGAGTATAACTGAGTCCCAATTCCCCTATTAATTTTATGAACCTGTTTCTAAGTAAATTACATTATCAATTCCTTCCTAAAGTTGGTGTTCATCAAATATCCACACTGCCTCATGTTTCTTACCATCCGTTTCACTTAGTTTGGAATCATGACTAACTCTTATTATTGGCCAGAGAACAATAACTGTATGCATTCTTTATAACCACAGGCAGTTGAGAGCTAGGTCTCCTCCTTTTGCTCTCTTTTGCCAAGTCATGGGGATATAAAGGCCAAGTGGCCCAAAAGAGCATTATGATCTGAATAACAGCCTCTGAATGACTCCATAACTCTATCATTTAAAGTCTATCACTTTAAAACACTGAGCTCTTATGGTTCATTTCTCAGTCACAGTGTAGTTTGTCCTATCCTATTTAATTGGACGGTTTTCTCAAAAAGTTTCATTCTTTAATTAAATTAGTAACTACCATATTTTTCCAAGTAGTGGTCTCAAAGTGTGGGTACAACCTTGTACTGTGCTGACTGTGTGCTATCACTTTTAAATTAAAGAAATACAGAAATTGAGATTAAAGAGTATAGAAATTTTTATAACAATTCATATTTCCATGATATACAAGTGTGCTGTGTTATATTTTATTTCATTAATTTGTGATAGACTCGAGAAAGAAAATTAAAAGAAAATTTAGCATGTGGGCTGGGGATTTAGCTCAGTAGCATAAGCATCTGTCTGGCAAGTGTATGGTCCTGAGTTTGATCCCCGGTATAAAAAAAATGACGTGTGATGCATTTTAAAATTCTGAAAAAAAATAAATTAACATGTCTGTGTTCCTCATAGAGGTGCATGCACTGGTATCACCTTAGAGCAAAATGTATTATTTTTCATAACTAGTACTGGTCTTCAGTTTAAATAATATTAAGTAATACATTGGGAAACACAGAAAAGAAAATATGTCATTAAAATTTCATAGTTGATATTTTGGTGAATTGTTAGTATCTACCAATAAACATATGGTGTATAAATCTTTATGTTGATAGAATTACAATAGTCAAACTGTTAAACATGCGTTTCCTTTCAATATATGCCATGACCCCATGTAGCTAGGAGGGTATTGAGAGGGAACAACAGGAGATTAAGAAAAGTCCACACACATAATAATAGGAAAACTGGGACCTGGGAGGGAGGGAGGTGCTGACTGGGTGAGGCAGTGACAAGGTCTGCATCTTTATTTATGCACAATGAAATGCACAATGAAAAGGGGGGAAGCACGCAATGGGACAGAGCGTGTAGGAGCTCAGTGTTTGCTGAGGACACTGACAGCAAAACCTCTCAGATCTCTCTGTGCTGTGGTTAGCAGGGAGCAGCGCCACGACCAGCCCCTGCTGGACTGGCTTTGCTCTAGTCGCAACAGCTTCTTTACCTGGCTTATGTCTGGACTCTGTGTTCTTGGGGATGGCCAAATGTGTAACCGATCTGCAGGACAGCCACTCCCCACAAATATATATCACGGACAGGTTTACATGTCAATAATTTATACTCATTATTCCTGATGAAAATTCAGTATCCCATGACGTACACTCTATCATAGTTCACTTGCCCTATCTTTCGCAGACACGCATTTCATTTAGTTCAAATAATGTGTCATCACAATAAGCTTCCATGGATTCAGCTGTGAATATACATAGAGTCATCTGCCAGTTTCTATGGTGGGTTGGTTCCAGGGCTTCCCTTCCGTCCCCAAATCCTTTATATGAAATGGCACAGCTTAAAATACAACCAGCACAGTCATCTAGATTATTTGTACTACTTTATGAACTATAAAAGTTATATGGATAACTCATTAGGAGATGATTACAAGAGAAAGTGGTCTACATTTTTATCTGTGATTTGTTCAATCAGTCTAACTGTATTTTAACATGTATATCATCTTCTTTAGCATAAACCGCAAATAATGGTTAGCTAGAGCTACATTTAAGCCTACCTTACAAAACCCAACTGCGGTACTTTGAACTATGGTCCTCTGAAGAGTGACTATGTCTTCAAAACAAGAATGTTTTAATATTCCTTACACTTTTTCCTATGAAGGATAAACCTTCTTTATGTGACCAATGAAATAAACAGTCTCAGTATCTGCACACATGTGATATCTAACTGTCAGCCATTACTGTAATTTACTTTTACATTATTGACAGCAAGCCACAGACAAACCTAGCTTGGCCAGCAAACTTGGAGAATGATTCCTGTGGTAGGTTATATGTAGGTGAATCAGATAGTGTTTATTTTACATCTCTTCCTTGGCCAAAATTGTAATAGTATGGGACAAAATTTTTTCTGGGTGAGCCAACACTTTTATAATCTATCTGTTCAGGTAGGAGAGGGTGAAGCAGGTAGTAATCTTCATGCTGCAAAATGGGCTAGGTAAGTATAGGTGAAAACAATGATTTAGGCCATTTTTTCATAGTTACAGTATATATTTTAGATTTTATATAATATACTACATTCACACTTCTATGAAAGGTATGACTAACTAAAGGTGAATTTTCATACTGAATGGTTTGCCTTAAATTTAACACATGAAGAACTTTTTAAAATGAAAATTTCCAACAGTAAGCTATTCCCTAAGAGAGTTAATTCTTTCTGAATTGTTAGAATGAGGATACACTGCTTTTCACTTTAATCCAACTGAGTTTAATTTGTTTTACCTTAGGTTGCATACAAGATAGGAGAGTACAACAATTTTCTTTCCTGTCAGTTTCAGAAACTCTCTGATAAGTGCTTTTATTCTATCAATCTCATTTTTTTCAGTAATATCTAGAATCAAAATGAAAAAAGACCTAAAAGGAAATACCCAAAATCAGGAAGATTATTTCAATAGGAAGAAAGAATTTAATGGTTCAGTAAGTTACTGTATGTAGTTTACAGTTCTCATGTATAAAAAGAGAGTGAATTGTGTTATTGATAGAAATAAAATCACTTAGTTATGGAAATTGCACAGGGCTCAGGGCAAGGCAGGTAGGACCAAATCTATAACAAAATGGCAGTAGCTGAAAGATTATTTTCCAAAGCAGAAGAAAACAGTAAGTCCCATTCTGGAGCTCTGAAGTCTATGATGGTGGGAGAGATATTATTGAAGATGGCACCCAACAGGTATGTGTAATTCTATTGTGCAGCCACTTCTTAAGAAGTCTCATAGTAGCAATCAGAGATGAATTTGGTTTATCTGACTGGGTGGCTGGGAATCATAGAAACAAACATACTAATACCATTGAGTCTGAAGTAGATATTTTGAACCTGGTTTACACAAGAAGGAGAACAAGCAAAGCACTTTCTCTTGTATAATTGCTTGCCTGTTTAAGCTTTGTCTTAGTGTACATGTAAGAATACATTTTTATAAGTTATAGGATATTTGTTATTAAAGTTAAGGCTGAGATGGTGACTCTAGAGTCTTAGACTGGACACATTTCTAGGAGGGACAGAAATCTCTTAGCCACTGTGCCTTCTTTGTGTGCAGCAAATAGTATATTAAGCCATATTATCAGTTAAGAAAAAATTTTAAAATATTCAAATAGAATACAATAGCAATTTCAAATACTCATTACTTGACACTAATTAATAAATGCATATGTGGGATGCCAAGAAGAGAACCTGGGAAATATTGAAGTATATGTCTTTGGCTTTAGGAAAATTATGTTGACTAGAAATTTGAAGAGATCTGTGATACAATGAAAGCTAACTTTAGAAGTTTATAATGTCAGGCTAAACTCCCTTTATGATACATTTTAAGTTTGTGTTATTCATAAGCATGAAATTAAGTAAATTCTTTTAAGACACGAGGAGTAAGGCATCTTTTCCTCTGTCACATTTTCTTAACACATATTCCCTAATGTAATCTCCTTCATAATTGTGCAAGCATTGATGTTTTCCATTCTCAGCATGAGTAGCATTGCGGTTTGGATATGGAATGAGCCCCGAAATACTCAAGCATTCTAAAATTCAGACCTTGGAAGGTGATTATTAGATCATGTGAGTGCTGTGCTCACTACTGGATTCATCAGCTTGTGACTTCTGCAGCTGAGTGTGCTGTAGTTGGTTGGTGTCTGGTATGAAGAGGCAGCTCATGGGGGTGTGATCTGGAAAGGGGTACCCCGTTCCCCAGTTCCTCTCTTTGCTGCCTGCTGCCTGGTCACCTTGGTATGATCAGGTTTCTTCCACTATGCTTCTCCACCATGCTATTTCTTCCAGGCAACCAGCCAACTATGGACTGTACTTGTGAGCCAAAATAACCATCTCCCTTTAAGTTGTGGGTATTGGGCATCGTGTTCCAATGATAAGATAGTAACTAAGAGAGATAGTAACAATTTTCAATCTTTTCTAAGCAAAATCTTTCCCTGTCTCTTTATCCTTATAACAACTATGCTCTGGTGTTCTCTATTTTTATGTGTTCTTGTTATAGAAGAAGGGAGTCACAGGGGCAAATGTTCTTGTAAGTGCCTTGTCTATCTATCTATCTATCTATCTATCTATCTATCTATCTATCTATCTATCATCGGCACTATATCTATATCTATATCTATATCTATATCTATCTATCTAATCATACTATGTGGTTGAAAATAACTGTGGTTGGACTGAAATCTTGGGTTTTTAAAGATTCCCCCTTTCCCTGTGTTAAATTGGCTAGAAAGCTCATGACAGCAGCCTAAGAATTAAAACCAGAACATTCCTCAATGCAACCTCAGCCTTCTGTTTTCCAGGAATAGCTTTCTTGACAAAACGGTGCTGTGTTGGAATATGCATCCAGATGGCAAAGCAAAATGAGGGAAACTTGTCTGATAGTCACAGAGTCTTCCAAGATGTTTGTTTTGAGTATGAAGAAATAAGATTTTAAGGCTGAACATGTGGGAGTAGACAGGCATGGGCAGCTTTTCTAGATTGATTCTCACTTGCATAAGACAAATCTGTTTGGCACGTGACTTTTAAAGCCATTCAGGGATTTTATGAAGCAAATATTTCTCTCGCTGCAGAAGGATTGCTCATCATGCTGTGACCCTGAGATTAAAATCTCAAATTACTCTTCCCCTCTCAAGTTTTAGGAATGAGGAACATACACAGGCACAACACATTCATTTTAAAGTCGATTCTTGAATGCCTTGAGTAGATAAAGCACCATCCCCACCTCTTAGCTTCCCTGTAAGTGTATCTCTTATTGTGTTACCAAAATGCCAATATACTGTAAGAGAAGTTATCAAATCACCAAACTCCTTAGACTCAATTGGATTAGCATTAATGCCAGTACAACTTGTTATATATACATAGAATCAGATTAGATATTTGAATTGCCAAAAAGATTACTACTTATACCTCTGGCTTTAAGTAAATAATCACTCAAACTGCACTATGAATTTATCCTTTATATACAGTTTTAAAATTTGTAACACTAGGTCATTTGAATGCTATTTTCTCTGTACACATATCAATTTTTCTCCCTAAGGTAAACAAGTGCAACACTAGGACCAAGAGGGGGCAAGACTTCTGTCTTTGAAAAGCAATTGCAAATACGATCGTTGTGGAACTGAATGCTCACACTCAAGAAACCCAAATAAATACCTGAGAGATGGTAAACAATGAGGTGGATTTAGTTAAAGGAAGATGGAAATATTTTATTGGAAAGGAGGGTATGTGGATGTTCCTGTGGGAATGAGTGCTGATGCAGTATGTCTGCATGTGTGCGCAGGAACAGATTATGGTATCGTAAATCTTCACTGCCTTGTTGTTGAACACAATGGGAAATATAATTTCTTCTGCCCTTAATACTGGGTCTTTCCAGTGATCTATTTTAGCCAAAGCAATATAGAGGAAGTAGAAGCCTAACATGGCTTTTGGGTTGTACTGATTGTTCCAAGCTCCTACATTTTAGAATAAAGGCATACTGCAAATACACTATATATTTGTCTGATAAAGATTAGGATCATATAAGTAGATCTTGATCTAAGTAGCTTGGAATCCAGTAGAACTGAAGTCTGCTTTAATAAGCTCTAACTTACCCTCAGATATGTGAATAAAATGCTTATTATTATATGCATAATATTGGGGAGCTTTTATTATATGTCATTATTGTGAAATAAAGCTATTTGGTGTATTTGTGTTTACTCTCAATATATTCATTTCCAAAAATACTTATTTCAACTACATATTAATATGCAGGCACTACTGAGTCAAATAACCTGTTTGAATAGTTTTGTTACTACTATTAATATGTATTGGATACATAGTACTAAATTCATCCTGGAGAATTGGTACATGTCCATAGCACACCATAATCATTTTTACTCGTTCTTAACCCTAGTGAATTATGCATTAATTTTTGTAGAAATGTGGGGAAAGTTATATCAATCACACAGTTGTAAGACACATAATTCTAGTATCAATATTTGCCCCATGAAGATTTTATGAATGTGAATTATGTCAATACATGTCATGTGAACAACCATTTGAAACATAGTTAAAAATCAACATAAAATAATCATTATAATTTTAGTTTTTTACACTGGTATATACGCACATAGAGCTTAAATATGTATAGAGTTATTTTAATGTATCATGACACTAGATTCCAACCATTTGAACTTTGTTCCCTATGTACTGAATAATCTGTTGATGAGCTCATATACAATATCAACCAGTAGCTACTTCAACTAAAAGAATAAAGCCCAAGAGGGATTTTTCTACATTGATGACCACTTTTAACAGGTTCAATGCATGTACAACCAGTAGGAGCAACATGCAAGAACAGACCATTGTTACAATGATAAAATTTGTACAATACTTTCATGAGAGTAAGAAGTAGGGCTATCAGATCTCAAACTTCAATGATGCACTGAATTAGTCATCAAAATGTTTTCTTACTGAAACTATTTTTTTGTGTGTGCTGGGAATCATACTCAGGGGGTAGATATCAATACTAGAATAATGTGATTTGCCAGCCAGGTTCTGTGTCACTGAGATATATTCCTGGTCTTTCTTATTAGAAGAGACTACTCAATATTTAAATATTCTTGTGTTGGTATCTTGCTAATAATGCTGAACAGCTAATTCGTAATCTTTGTTTAGTTTCATAGGATTTGTAATATTTTTAAAGTAGTCTAAGGAGAAAGCATACCTAGAATTTCATATTAAGTCAAAGTTGAAGAACATCAAATATTGTTTCCAAGTAGTATTTTATCTTACTATTGCTAAAACTCATTGCAATATTTTATTAAACTGTAATAAAGTTCCTGTTGGAAAAAGAGAAGGATAATAGGTATATACTAACAAACTGTTATGGATATAAAATATAGTAGACAAAACACATCAAGATATAGAGACTGGATGAGAGGAAAGCAGTTATGTTACAGTGATGCTATGTCTGAGAAAGAAGTATTTTCACATTTCTATATGCTTGGCTTCTCTAGCAAAGCCACACATAAATAGGTTCTAAGATAATTGACTTACACCCCAAACTCTAGAGTTTTGAAATTAAAACCAGGTTTGTAGTGGTATATCAATGATATTTTAATTTGCTGTTTTCTACTGAGATGGATGAGTATCATTTCACATGCTCACTTGCCATTTCAGTCTTTGGCTTGTCTTTTCATTTTTATCTGTTCTTTTGAGGAGCAGGGGTGTGCCTTTTAATACAGTTTAACATCAGTTTTTCTCTGATGGTTCATGCATTTGTTCATGTACCTCAGATGTCAATGCTAAACCCAAGATCACATAATTCTTCCTGTATTATCATCTAGATATTGGTTTTGCACTTTAAATTTGTTTAAGATTTTGAGTTAACTTTTGTGAATTGTATATAACCCTTCCTTTCCCACTTCCTCTGTGAAGTAAGGGGAAAGCAGACAGAAAAGGGAAAAATTACTGTTATTTTATTATTTGTTACATACAGCATGTGCATTTCAACCCTTTGTTCAAATGACTTCTCTTTTTTCTCCTGTTATGTTTCAGTAGATGGTGTATTTCTAGGAATTTGAATCTAAATTGTCAGGTTAGAAGCATGGGGTATAAAGAAATGTTGTTTATTATCTTTTTAATGACCATGGGGTTAATTGTGTTGGATCCAGTGTCATTGCCATATTAGTAATAGATGTCTTTTCTTTTTCCTCTTCAGGTTGGCTATATTTATATTTATTTCATTGATACAAGAACCAGGTTTTAATTTGATTTTTCTATATTTCTTGTTTGCAATTTATTATTGCTGTATATTTATTTTTTCTTCCTTATTTTGGATTTAAAAAAAAAAATATATATATATATATATATATATATATATATATATATATATATATGAAATTGACTCAGGACCTTGCAGTTGCCAGGCAGACACTATGCCACTGAGCTACATCACCAGCTCCAGCTTGTTCCAATTTTCTAAAGATAGAAGTTTAGATTGTTTACTTTATATATTTCATCTTTAATATATGCATTCCAGGTGTATTTTCTGTTCATTTTGCCACATCTCGAAACTCATAAAGTTATGTTTTCAGTGTTATTTAATTCAAAACTTTTTAATTCTTATTATTTCTTCTTTTGCACATGAATCATTTTAAAGTCAGTTCTTTATATTTCCACATATTGAAATATTTTAAGACTGACTAGCTTCTTAAATCATGATTTCTGTAATAGTTTTATTGTGGCCTGAGAACTAAATTTACATAATTTATAGCCTTTGAAAATTGGTAAAGGCTTTTTTTAATCCACCATTGATTGATTTTGATTAACTTTCCATGTGGTGTGGAGAAAGGTGTATATTCTGATATTGTTGGATGAACTACTGTGTAACTTTACATTAGATTTATTTTATTTATGAGTCTCCAACTATATAGTTGATTATCAATTCAAGTATGTAGTACCTGATTTTCTGTTGGAGTCTTCCCATCTTTGATATAAGAATTAAAATTTCCAACTATAATACATATAGAGTACCCCTTTGTCAAAATGGTAGGGGGCCAGACGTGTTTCAGATATTGATTTTTTAAAAATTTTGAGTGGTTTAATAGTTACGAGTTGAACATATCTCAATAGAAAAATCTGGTATCTGAAACACTTCAAAATATGAAAATTTTTGAGACCCTCAGGTCCAAAAAAATTCAGATTTTTAAATTAGAAATTTTTAAACAGTCATAGCTTTTTCTGTTGCTTTTTATGATTCTATTTGTTTTCTCATCTTTTTTTCATATTTTAACATAAGTATATACATATTAAGAATTCTGTACCCAAATAAAAATTGTGGCATTTTTATTTGATACTTTTTTATTCATTATTTTGTCCTCTACATTTCATTATTGTTTGGTTTTAATGAAGCATTTTTCATATTTTACTGTTAGTCACATTACTCTGTGTGCCAGTATACATAAAAAATCCAATTATACCTACTTCAAGTAATATAATATCCGTTCATGATTGGTTAATGCTTGGATCGCTAATAAAATTCCTTCTTCTTTATTGCTTTGTTGCCATATATAGCCTATAGCTGAGACCTGTTTAACATCCCCAGTCTCTACCCCTGCTCTATCTAAAGATATGCTCTGTCTCCTGTTTTTCTGAACTTAGAATTGTTTCTGTGTCTATGTCTATGTCTATGTCTATGTCTATGTTTATGTCTATGTCTATCTATATGTTTATCTTTATGTTTATCTATGTCCTGAATGGTGTTCATTGATCTTTCTGAATCTATGGGTTTGTGTTTGTCAATCATTTGAAAAAATCTTTTTATTCACCATGTTTCTCCTGTTCTTTTCCCTTTTGTTATTCTGCTGATATTCTCATTAAATATATGCTATATCTTTGTAATACTTCCAAAATGTTTAGATACTTTGTTCCTAATGTTTTCTTCTTCTTTTTTTCCTTGAATTTTGCTTTGAGAAATTTCTGCTATATTTGCAATCTCACTAAATATTTCCTTGGCTATTATGACTTTTGTGATATTCTTTAATTCTGTTATAGAAATTTCAATTTCTATTCGTTCCTTTTGATTTGTAAAAGTCCATGTATTTATCTATTTATATTTCCATCTGTTATTCAATAAAACTTTGACTATGGTTTTAATGTTTATTTTGATTTTCTAAGATTTATTTCTTAAGAACTGAATAACTTCCTACCCTTAATGTGGGTAGACACTCTAAAATAATGTCCCTTTAATACAGGCTTTTGTTGAAGAGTATTATATGTACCAGGTTGATTTTATAACCATTGCTTTTTGTTCCTCTTACCCTGACAGAAGAAAAGGTGAATTTTTCTCAGATCCTACTAATATATACCTTATGGAATTCCTGGGGGTAAAACTCAAATAGAAAAATATACAGAATTCTTAGTGGGAAGATATTCAGAATTTTAAAATATATCTCCATCTACTCTACATTCAAGTTGCCTAGAGTAGTCAATTGCTTCCCGATGTGTTCCAACCCGATGCAAACTCAAGCACTGGTCTGTTTTAATATAATGTTATGCTCTAGTTACATGCTCTGTGACATCAATTCTCTGCTGGTTCCAAAAGAGATATTGATTTTCAGTGTTTTAATCTTTTTTCTTGATAGAAACTTAGCAGTGATGCATTCCAAGCTCTTCACATGTCAGATTAGAAACTAAAAATATACTTTTAAAGATACAAACAAACACTCAAAGAAATAAAATTTGAAGGTTGTATAATATTTCAATGAGAATGAAAAAAGAACCTCTAAATTTAAATTTTATACCCACAAAAACATATTTGAATGAGAAGTAAAATAGCAACATTCTCATGTGCACAAATGCTGCAGAATATCTCATCAGAAAAATATACTGCTGAAGCAATATGCAAGGAAGTCTTTTTGACAAAGTGAAGCTGTTACCACGTGGAAAAATCCCAATAAGCTGCACTAGTAATGGTAACTATATGGATAGTTACGTAATTTTATTATATGTGTTTATTTTAAAGTGTAGTTGACTATCTAAATAAAATAACAATGTATTCTGGGGATTGAAACATAAAAATGTAGTTTGGCATGGAAATACATCACTGTAAGTTTCTTAAATTATTTTGAAATTAGAGGGTGTTACTTGAAGGTCATCTGTAATAAGACAAAGATGGGGATATATTACAAATACTAAAGCAATAACAAAAGTAATACAAAAAAGAATTATAGTTCATTAATAGGAATTAAGTAAAATATAAAATCCCCAGTTAAAGAAAACAGAAAAGGAATGACTGTTGCTTTTCTCACTGCTTAGACAAAATACTCAACACCAAAATTTAAAGATGGGAAGGTTTATTTGGCTTGCAGTTTGTATAGGTTTCAGTTTATAGCAAGCTGGCACCAAGGTAGAATGGTAAGGCGGAGGGACATTGCAGAAAAGAAACAGTTCATGGTGGGTAGAAGTCAGTAAGGCAGGAAAACATTCAAGTATGGAGGAAACCAGCAGATCTCAAGTGATGGGGAGCGACAGTAACAACCTTCTTTTGTCCTTTAAATCCTATAGAGGCTTCCCACACCATACCACTCACACCCAGAGTGGGGAACCCTTAACCCTAGCATTCATCTTGAATAAATCCCAGAATCACATCTTTGATCCTAGCATCACACTCTAGATCCTCCCACTTCTGCAAAGTCACACCTATGACCACATGAGGTTTTGGTGGGCCATGTAGATAGAAGCCATAATGAGGAGAAAAAAAAGGAGACAGAGGAATAGAAAACAATAGATGACATAATAAAAGTAAACACAAAACACCATTATGTTCAGTATAATTAGGAGTTTGAGATTGATTAGTTGAAGACAGGTCAGGACTGTGTGCAGTGGGACATAGTTTCAGTAAAAAATACAAATTAGTTAAATATTTTAAAAATGGAGAATGCTATATACACAAAGTAATCAAAAGAAAATAAGAGTGACTAAATTAATATTGGACAAAATAAAATTTTGTAGTAAAGATTATTATGTGAGATAAATTCCTCTTATATTGATGAAATTATTTATTTATCAAAAGAACATACAAGTCTTAATCACTTATGCAACTAATCATAGATCTGTAAGGCACAAGAAACTAGACCTTGGAACTCCATGCAGGGAGCATGGTCCAGAATCCAGCACCAGGCCCTGGCCACACACTCGGGCAGAGTCCCAGCATGCAGGGCAAACTTGGAACTCTGCTCCTAGGCAGTAAAACACCGTGTGTCTGAAACCACACCAAGATGCACTAGAGGGACCAGCGGGCCTAAACTGACCATGTCCAGCAAACTCCAAGCAGCCAGCAGGGCACAGAATCCAGCACTGGACTCTGACCCCGCATGCCCCAGCATAATCCCCAGCATAAACTTGGAACTTCGCTCCCACAGGAACCTTGGACTACAGCAGATTATCTGAGCTAGTCTGAAGGGAGATTAAGTGACTGCCTCACTGAGACAGAAGATCTCAGCTGGCTCCAGTCAGTGTGGTGAGTATGCCACTAAAACAGAGGTGTAGAGTAGTTAAATAGGGCCAGTATTAAAGCTCCCTCCAACGAACAGTAAGACCTTGGTAAGTCTGACAAGAGTGAGGGTGACCCTTCCTACACACCGAAAACATCAGGCAGAGTGAGGAGTGTACCCAGAAGGACTCTTCCAACTTGAAGAAAATCAAAATGGCTTATGAGACACACAGGCACACAGTAGGGACACAGTAGGGCCTCAGCCAACACAAACACTATAGATAGGGATATTAGATGACCTGGAATAACCTGAAGATGAAGTAATAGAAGGAACTAAGAGTTGACCTACATCAATACTTCTAAGCTTGTCAGCTCAGGAAGAATATAGGACTCAGCCATCAGGCCCTGAAGCAAGAAATCAGGTGACTGGCCCACCTTCTCATTGTAGGACCCAGCAAATGGACAAACATCAACCTCATATTAGGACCTCAAGATACACAATACCAACAGTTGACATTAGTGGGTCTGAAGGAATAAACACTAACTTAAAAGGGGAAAATGGCAAAATGAAATAGCAAAATGCAATCTCAAGCATCTAGTATACTAGGAGCAAGTACAGGAGACATTGAAATAGATCACACCAAAAGGGGCACACCAGAAATCTCTGAAAAGATAGCAAATGAAATAAAAAACCAACTCTATGGGTCCATAGGGGAAATCAAATTAGAAGTACTCTCTCATGTAAAGATACAAATCACAACCTTGGGCTGGGGATTTAGCTCAGTGGCATAAGCGCCTGCCTGGCAAGTGCAAGGTCATGAGTTCGATCCCCAGTATCGCAAAAAAACAAAAAAACAAAAACAAAAACAAAAACAAAAAACCAAAAAAACCCCACAACCTTAGTAAAGGAGTTGCTGAGCACAACTAAAGAAGAAATAGAAAAAAAAAAGTTCAGGATCATGGGAAACTGATTGAAACCTTGAATGAACAATATAGAAAACAAGCAGAATTCATGAAGCAAGCTGAAAGAGACATACACACAAAAAAATACTATTCAAAGCATGCAAAACTGTTTAAATGAAGCTCAGGATAGGATTTTGGACCTTGAGGACAGGATTGCAATTAGTGGTCATGAAAGAATAGAACTTTTAAAAATAACAAAGCAGCATGAAATGACAATTCAGAAGCTTCAAGATGATGCCAAGAGCAACAATGTAAGATTAATAGGCATTAGTGAAGACACAGGAGGCAATGCAAATGATGTAACTAAAATATTCACAGAAGTAATAGGAGAAAATTTCCCAAACATGGGGAAAACATCTGATATGTGGATAAGTGAGGCATATAGCACACCAAACAGTAACAGCCAACATAAATCTACACCCAGATACATAATAATTAAGATCACAGACATACAAAATAAAAACAGAATACTAAAAGCTGCTAGAGAAAAGGCACAACTCACCTATCAAGGAAAGCCCACTAGAGTCACAGCAGACTTTTCAGCACAAAGCCTCAAGTCAAGAGGTGCATGGAGTGAGATATGTCAAGCCCTGAAAGAAAGCAACTTTCAATCCAGACTGATGTACCCAGCAAATTTCATTGAAATTTAATGGAGGCACAAGATACTTCCATAACAAAGAACAACTGAAGAAATTCACATCTGCAAAAGCAACCTTTGAAAGAGTATTGAAAGGCATACTACATGGAGAAGAAAATGACCACAATCCCCAGAACAACAGACAGAAACCACCAGGTAGGACAAGCAATTAAATAAGGTGGGAAAGCAGAAAGCAAACAATTGGAACATAATGTGACAAAGTCAAACCAGTACATATCAGTTATATCCATAAATGTAAATAGCCTCAATTCACCTATCTAAAGAAATAGGTTGACAGATGGATTGAGAAACATGATCCTACAATATGCCATATACAAGAAACACAACTGACCCAAAAGGAAACTCATAGATTAAAACTCAAAGGATGGTAAACAGTATTTCATGCAACAGGAACCTAGAAAAAATCAGGGGTAACTATTCTATTTTCAGAAAATGTGAAATTCAAACCTAAAATGATTAAAAGAGACAAAGAAGGTCACTACATACTTGTAAGTGGAAAAATTCAAGAGGAAGAACAATTATAAATATATACTCACCAAACACAGGCACACTCAACTGTATAAGACAGATACTAATGGACATGAAAAAACAAATACACAGGAACACAATTATAACAAGGAACCTTAACAGCCCATTGTGACAAAGAGATAGATCAACTAGACAAAAAGTCAGCAAAGAAATAATAGAACTGAATCATATCTGTGAGCAATTGGACTTAGTAGATGTTTACAGAATGTTCCACCCAAGCACATCAGAATACACATTCTTCTCTGCTGCACATTCTCCAAAATAGACTATATATTATCCCATAAAACATTCTTAAATAAATGCAAATGTATTGAAATTATCTCATTCATATTATCTGACCATGGCACACTGAAATTTGAAATTAATGGCAAAAGATATTTCAAAACCTGCATAAATACATGGAAATTAAATAAAAACCTTTTGAACAACAGGTGGGCTACACATAAAATTAAAGAAGAAATAAAACAATGCCTACAATTCAATGAAAATGTGGAAAGAACATACTGTAATCTGTGGGATGCAATGAAAGCAGTCTTAAGAGGGAAATATACAGCAATAAATTGTCATATCAAGAAAACAGAATGAACACAAATTAACAACCTAATGCTTATCTCAAACTTCTAGAAAAAAAGAGCAAGCTAAACCCAAAGCTCATAGAAGAGAGGAAATAGTAAAGATTAGAGCAGAAATCAATGCAATTGAAACTAAAAAAAAATACAAAGAATTAATGAATAAAAAAGATGCTTTTTTGAGAGACTAAACAAAATTGACAAACCTCTAGCTAATCTTATAAAGAAAAAGAAAGAAAAAATCAAATTCATGCATTAAGGACTGGAAAGGGGGAAATTGCTACAGATCTCATGGAAATTCAAAAGATCATGAATACCTACTTTGAAAATCTCCACTCACATAGAGTGGAAAACACAGAGGAAATGGACAGATTCCTAGAAACATACAAACTACCAAAGCCCAACCAAGGAGATATAGCAATTTTGCATAACCCAATATCAGCTATGGAAATTGAAAACATAATAAAAAAACTTACCAATAAAGAAAAGCCCAGAAAAAGCCAGGTCCTGATTAACTCACAGCTGAATTCTACAAAAAGTTTGAAGATTTGAGACCAATCTTCCTTAAACTCTTCAATGAAATTGAAAAGAAAGCCGTCCTCCCTAAATCATTCCTGGAGGCAAGTATTAGTATGATACCAAAACCACAGAAAGACCCAACCAAAAAGGAGAACTACAGACCAATCTCACTAATGAACATAGATGCAAAGATTCGCAAGAAAATACTGGAAAATAGAATGCAGCAAATCATCAAGAAGATTATACATCATGACCAAGTGGGGTTCATTCCAGGAATGCAGGGATGTTTTAACATACACAAATCAATAAATGTAATGCATCACATCAACAGAGTCAAAAACAAAAACCACATTGCCATCTCAATAGACGCAAGAAAAAGCTTTCGATAAAATCCAACAAATGTTCATGATAAAAACTCTTCAGAAACTTGAAATGCACGGTGTATACCTCAACCTTATAAAGGGCATCTATGACAAACCAACACCCAACATTATACTAAATGGACAAAAACTGAAAGCTTTCACTTTAAAATCAGGAACAAGACAAGGATGTCCACTATCACCACTCCTTTTCAATATAGTTCTGGAAACACTAGCCAAGGCAATCAGACAAGAGAAAGAAATAAAAGGAATAAAGATAGGAAAGGAAGAAGTTAAATTATCACTATTTGCAGATGACATGATACTCTATATAGAAGACACAAAAAATTCCATTAATAGACCAGTAGAAGTAATAAACACATTCAGCAGTGTAGCTGGATACAAAGTCCATGCTCAAAAATCAATAGTAATCCTGTACACAAACAAAAACTCACAGAGAGAGACATTATGGAAATATTGACCTTCACAATAACATCTCAAAAAATGAAATACTTAGGGATCAACCTAAGTAAGAATGTAAAAGACCTGTATGCTGAAAATTATGCTATGCTATAAAAGGAGATGAAGAAGATATTAGAAAATGGAAGGATATTCCTTGCTCTTGGCTAGGAAGAACCAACATGGTGAAAGTGGCCATACTCCCAAAACTTTTATATGGATTTAATGCAGACCCAATCAAAATACCATTGACATACCTCACAGATCTAGAAGAAACACTCTTAAAATTCATTTGGAAACAGAAGAAACCTAGAATAGCAAAGGCAATTCTGGGCAATAAAGGCAAGTCAGGACGCATCTCAATTTCTGACTTGAAACTGTACTACACAGGCACAGTGACAAAATCAGCAAGGTACTGGCAAAGAAATAGACCTGAGGATCAATGGAACAGATTAGAAGATGCAAGTATAAGTACAAAGACACTCAGCTACCTGATATTTGACAAAGGGCCTAAACATGTTCACTGGAAAAAGGATAGCCTCTTTAATAAATGGTATTAGAAAAACTGGCTCTCCACATGCAGAAGACTGAAACTAGATTCATGCCTATCACCATGCACAAAACTGAAGTCTAAATGGATCAAGGACCTAAACATTGAAACAGAAACACTAAATCTACCATAAGATAAGGTAGGTAGAAGTACTGGAGACATAGGGGTAGGCAGAGAACTCATCAACAAAACACAAACTGCATGGGAAACACTTCAGAGAATCAACAACTGGGATATCATATTGTTGAAAAATTTCTGTACTTCAAAAGAAATCATTAACAGAGTGAAAAAAATCCCACAGAATGGGAAAGAATTTTAGTGAACCACTTCTCAGACAAAGCACTTATATCAAGAACATATAAAGAATTGAAAATCATCAAGCCCCTCAAATTCAAAGACCCTCTCCAAAGATGGGCATCTGAGGTGAATACAAAGTTCTCAGATGAAGATATACAAATGGCAAATAAATACATGAAGAAATGTTCACCATCACTGGTCATTCGAGAAATGCAAATTAAAACAAAAATGAGATTTCATCTCATTCCAGAAAGAATAGCTGCCATCAACCAATCACCTGATAACAAATGTTGGTGAGGCTGCAGGGAAAAATGAACACTGCTCCACTGTTGCGTGGAGTGTAGACTGGTGCAGCCACTATGGAAATCAATATGGAGAATTCTCAGAAGAGTAGGGTTGGAGGCTCTATTCGACCCAGCTATTCCCCCCTGGGTATTTATTCAGAAAAACTGAAAAGGTCATATCACAGTGATATATGTGCACCCATGTTCATACCAGCACCATTTGTAATAGCTAAATCTTGAAAATCAAGATACCCATCAACAGGCCCTATAGATCAGGGGTTAGAGCACTGGTCTTGTAAGATACCCATCAACTGCAGAGTGGATGAAAAAGATGTGGTATGTTTATACAATGGAATATTACTAAGGTATAAAAAGATGATCTTGAGGCCTTCATAGGTAAATGAACACAACTTGAGACTATCCTCATGCCTTCACCCCCAGGAAGACTCCCAGAAAGCAGCATCGCGGCCTGTCTCTTTGGGACCCGAAACTCTCAGACCCGTAGAGTGGCCTGGGCTGTTTGGATCGAAAGTCTGTGCAGACCTGCATCTCCGCACGACTGTTTGGGACTGGTAGGCCCGCCCTTCATCCACAGGGAACTGCCTGGAGACTGGCATCTGGGCCAGGTCTGTTTGGTCCCTTAGCCCCGCCCTTTGCCCCCAGGAAGTCTCCCAGAAAGCAGCATCTCGGCCTGTCTCTTTGGGACCCGAAACTCTCGGACCCGCAGAGTGGCCTGGACTGTTTGGATTGGGAATATTGTGGAGACTGGCATCTTGGCCAGGTCTGTTTGGGACCGGGAACTTTTCAGAAACCAACATTCTGGCCTGACTCTTTGGGACCTGTAGGCCCTTCACTCGCAGGGAACCTCCTAGAGACCTGCCTGGGACAAAGCACGGTGGCCTGGCCTGCCTGAGATTCCACAGGCTCCGGGGTGGCCACACCCAGCATTTGCCTTACAACTTAGGGAGCCAGGAGCCCACAGAGGGGAGTTAGGACCCTGTGAGGAAGCCAAGAGCCTGTGGGGGAGCCACTGCCCCTCCAGGAACTGAGGGTGTAACAGGTAATTTGCC